>CAKNWW010190499.1:0-10757 GCA_932074435.1 Andricus kollari
CTGAGAATTTGTTTGAAAATTATTAATATCAAATTATAAAAAACTCAAAGTAATGATACGAAAATTGTGACGACGGAAAGTTGTGCCGCGACAGGTTAGCCCGTTTATTTATTTTTAAAATTGGAAAAGATCAATTTTGCGCGTTGAAAAGCTATTTGACGTTTGTGCCCGTGAGTTTTGTTTTGGACATTTTTCCGCGTCAAATATTTTTTTGACGTTTATGCCCGTGAGTTTCTGTTTTGACAATTTTGCGCCTTGAAAACCTTTGTGACATTTTTGCTCGTAACAAAACTGTGTGACGTTTTAGCTCCCGGCGTGTCATATATAACTAGTAAGACTCTTGTAAATTTTTAATTCTCAAAAATATTAATTATTTACTATCGTGCATCACAGAATGTTAAAATACTTTCAATTTGTGACTAATTATAATAGTTTACTTTGTCTGTTACAGGGTTCCATTTTTTCGTAAAAAGAGCATACCAAAAAATATTATATTGTTGTTATGTCATTCTTAAAAAACAGTGTGATAAAACCCTCCTGTACTGAGACTTCGATCTTAAATGCGGGTTTTAATTGAAGCTTCAATTTCATTGTTTTTCAGTTCCGCACTATTGTGATGGGTGATACTGAAAGAAAGAAGATCATTATTCGACTATCGAGATTAAGCCAACTGTCCCTTTGATTCTGATACAGAATCGGTTAAAAACTTTTCGATGTGAAAGTATCGATACTACCGATACTTTTAGCTGTGGGGGTAATGTGATAAGGAGCTGTCTCTTGCACATAGAGTATCGATTGCACGTGCAGTATCGATAAAATCCGATGGTGACTAAAAAGTGTCGATACACGAGTATCAATACGTCTCCAAAATCGGGATCGAGAATAGAAAAAGTAAAGTACGCGATACTGAAAGTATCTGGTTAGTATCGCCTACAATTACTAGCAGTTCGTCTCAGTCTGGCATGGTGCCACGATCACTGCGCAGCTTTTTCTTTGTATCTTATATTTTATAAACATAATTAATTTAATCCACCTGATTCCGAGTTATTATGAGTTCCAATGACATCATCCACTTTATATAATATACGTTGTACAGATATTGTTTAATTCAGATGTGCATTTTTGTTTTAGATTCCGTCTATTGAGTTTTTGGAAGATTTGTACAAATCTCATGTGAGCAGCCAGTGGAAGTTTGAGGTTTTTCAGTTGCTAAGAATACACCTAAGCCCCGTTATAGAAGCAGCCATCATTTTGGATATAGTTCTGTACCTACAACAAAGAGGACATCCTTGTAAAATATCAGTAGTCAAGTTTTTTGATTGTGCAGTATCTCCAAGAAATTATGCTATTATTGCAACAAAATAAATTTCTTTTAATGTCTAACTTAGTAGCGGAATATATAGTGCAAGGTAATTTTATGACAAAAATACAGATTTGACTCACTACATAGTGTCATTTAGACTCAGTACTCTATATTGCTGTAGTCAATGGATTCAGACAATATTTTTGATAACATAAGATTGTAGACGATTTTATATAGAATATTTAGCCTTAACGCTGTATACCGATTTTTATAAATATTGCACTATTTTACTATATTTTTACATATACAGTACCGACCAGGAGTATGGCGACACTTACGCTCGACGCGATTAAACAAAATTCCTTCACTACTCGCAGCATATGTGACCGTCCGCGAAGAAAGGGACCTAATGCGGAAAAAGTAGATTTTTAGTTTTTTTCACCCATCTATAGTTTCTTATTTGCTCCTCAATAATAAAAAATATTATTCCAATATCTGAAACATTCGAATTGTTATTCAACTGCAAAGTGAGGCTCTCTTATGGAGTTCCTGTGTTGAACCGCCTCTTCAATCACTTCTCCTGTAAATTGAACCTACCGCGCGTTAGGTCCCTTTCTTCGCGGATGGTCACATGTCTTCACAGCGAAACGAGATAATTATTTTCTTAGGACTCTTAGAATTATTATTAAATTCCACCTCAAATGGGCTTTCATGGATGAAATACTTACAAATTTTCCGATTGACTGTATTCTCTTGTCTGAGTTCAACTCTTGGTAGAATCGACCATTGCATTGCCCGTGTCTTTAAGATGTCTATATGATATCGCGCGATGTGGTGATGCGCATGGTGGGAGAAACTGCTAACCGACAGGAGCATCTGCAATTACGCTGCATTCTATAATAAAAGTCTGTCGATGACCTGGATTCGTTATCGGAAAGCTTACGATTCAATCATCGTGTAACAGCTAACAGCATCATACTTCAAAGGTGCGTCTTTCAGGGCGACACCATGAGTATTTCATATGAACGACCTGAAGATCTATGTTTCTGGAGTAAAACAGCTTCAGCATGCTCACAGGATCGTCGAGAGGTACAAACGAGAGATTGGTATAAACTTTGATTTGGACAATTATGTCAAGATTCACCTTAAGCGAGAACGATTTGCTGGCGTTTTCGAGGAGATAACTTGGCGCTGGAGAGACCTAAATAAACCTAGGCGTGCCTGAGAGTCACATTCAGGATATGACATCAGTGAAATAGAGGTTATCCAAAGCAGATACAAGCGTCTCTTTAGACAAATTTCATCCTGTAATCTGTGGGCGTTGAACAAGATATCTGAAACTAGCGTCCCGGTTCTAGTATATTCATTTGGGGTTTTACCATGGACGAAGTACGAGCTCACGGCCCTCGACATCGTCACGCGTAAAATCATGCATATGCAGATGATTTTGCAAATTAACTCATTCGTTCCGTGCTTATACATACCACGCACTAAAGATGGTGTAACAGAACTGTCACATTAAAAACCAATCGGTCACGGCCCTGTGCGAAGGGGTTGTCGGGCCGCAACCGATAACAAGCGAAATGCCACGATGGGTACCGAAGCCCCGGGCACCAAGCTCCCGATTCGCCTTCCCCGCGCCCATTTTTCTGTCTGGACTGGCTCGTGGTCCGCTTAGCTCCAGTTTTTGTGCTAGTGCTAATTACGTCGTCGCGCTCTTCTAATTACGTCGTCACGCTCTTCTTCAACGTCGTCACGCTCTTCTCCGACGTCGTCACGCTAGGTCGCACCCTCTAACCGTCACCGATTACCTCCGTCAAGGTCGTGGGATATTTCCATCGACGACTCCGCTCGTAAAAAAACCAGTTACCTCATCGCCGGCAACCATTGCCAATATGTAAGTTACGAATAAAAGTAATTACTAAGTACCCGATTAGTTTAATTTGTGTTTAATCCTTAACTCGGCAATCCAACTCCCACTTTCCCTCCTCGGTTTTACCCTCGTAACACCTGGCGCCCAACCCAAAATCCCACACTTTTCCTATAAAAAATCTAACCTGCCGAGAAAAAGGAGACACAAATTTATTACTCAAACCCAAACTCCGAATTTAAATTGAACTCCACATTTAACTTTTACTCTGAACTTTACCGTATTCACATTTTGCATGCCATTGATTCATTATGCCTTGCCAAATTTGTAATTAATCTCTAGAATTGCACATGGAAATGACCGATATATTTATTTAGGAGGTGATGTTTACGTCTACCTGTGAAATTTCTCGCAGGTGATAATCCTGGTTTGCTCATGATATTCAACATGTTTATGTGAAATGATTTTTTCTTATATATACATATGTGCTCTGATTTTTGCATGCCATGATTTATTTGATGATATGTTATTATGTAATATATGTTGTATATTTTTCGCAATGTTTCGCCACATGCTCGCACGCGACGTTGGGAAAAGCGTAATCCGAAATACACAATAAAAAACCAAATTTGAAAAAAATTGAACAAATTTTTCGTTTTTTTTTTTTTAATGGGGACAAAATGCGCTTGCGTCTAAAAGAATAGACTAAATTCGGTTAAGAGTAAAAGTGAAATCGGGAAAGAGTTATCGTAACTTTTTGTTTTTTGAAAAATTAGAAATTTAGTTTCTGAAAGTAAAAACGGAATTAAAAAAATCATTAGAAAATTATTAAAGGGAAACCTGAAAAGGGAAAAACATGAGGGATTCAGTTCTTCGGCGAAAATTTTAAACGCCGAACGGAACGAACCGTTCAAGCGCGCAAGCAAGTTCACACGGCAGCGAGCAACACACGCGAGTCGCGGCAAGGTCACGCGACGTACTTTATAAACAAAGCATCGGAGAGGAAAAATAAGCTCCATTTGGAATCCCGCGATAATCAAAACAGTATCTAACTAAACTATCTAATTTTAAACCAAAATAATGTCCGAAAGAACGACACAAGACTCTTATAAAATTTCAAGCTACGAATTAGAGAAAATAAAATATACAGAGTGTCCAATTAAGACAACTCCGACTAGATTAATATTTTAAAGGAAACTCAGGTCAGGTAAAATTAAAAATAAAATGCCTAACCAAACGACAGCGGTTAATGACCACGATAACTTGGATTTAGAAGGTGCCGCCGCACTTTTAATCTAGAATAAGGATTTAAATAATTTCGCGACGAAACCAACAATTAGAAAAATTGTTTCGATCACACCCCAAAATTTGGGAGCAATCCCAAAAACAATTAACAGATCAATAGGTCGCGGTAGAGGGTTCACGCGAAAAAACATAGAATCACTCAGTATAAACAATAGGACAAACCAAGACAGATCAACTTAAGTACTCAACCTAACAGAACCTTTGACCCCATCGACGATACACTCTTTTGGGATCATGAAGATCTACAAAACCTAGACGGACCATACCCCAGAACCAAAACAAAGCCAGAATTAAACAACGAAACATTTCAATGCGATTCATTCCTTGAAAATAACACACGGATTATCTTGGAAACCGATGAACTTCTAGAAAGCGTAGAGTTTAACGAATTTATGAATCAACAAAAGGAAAGATTCTTTAAAGAAAGGAATCTCATACCAGATATTTGGTCCAATTTGATTTAAGAGAAAATTTGCAGGAACATATTCAGATTAATATTGAAAATCGTAGTAGATTAAGACATAATAATTCAAAATTAAATAACTCTGATGACAGTGAACCTTTTGAGGACAGAAACAAATCAAACCAAAACAGAACACGTAGACTCTGGACAGCAAATAACAGGTCAAACAGACGTTCACGAATACATGTAGACAACTCAGACTCAGATTACGAATTCGACAATCAGACAAATAACCAAACAATCCAAGCAACTTATTTTCCTTTCGGCATGGTACAAACGCCGTTCCAAATTATGAGCAACTGGCCAATGAAATTTCGAAACAATAAAGAAGATAGTCCCGCGCATTTCTTGGTGGAATTGAAAAGATTTTAAAAACGCCTATATCGACGAAAGATTTTCTGAGGAAATTAGGCAAAAAATTAAATTTTGTAACCAAAAAAGAAATCAAGATATCCATTCGTATTTAACGGAAATTAGGAAACTTTTTACTAAACTCTACCCTAGAAAAAATTTGGAATGGGAATTACGTAGAACATATGAAAACCTCAGAATAGAATACAAAATGTATATAAAAAGAAACGATTTTGAAACTTTTGAACAATTAGAGGATTTGGGTAAAGAATAGGAAACTGAGCTAGCCAAGTCAAAAATTCGAGGGCAAGTGTTACAAATTACCGAACCAAAAATAGAGGACAGAATAGAACAAAAACGTAATAAAAGTAGTAGGGACAAAAATAATCTGGAAATATAAAAAAAAAATAAATAAATTTTAAAAGAGAATGCCCATATTACACGTATAACCAGGGAAACTGGAGGGGCGGGTATTAGAATTACAAATAGTACAACCTAATACCGGAACGCCAGAATTCTTAAATTCGGATAAGGATGAAACAACAGAGACACGTTTTCATTTAATGACAAAATTCGAAAATAAACTATTTCGAATCCCGGTTTATACAGGTGCCACACATTCGTACGTGGGCAAGGAATTATTGGAAAATATCGAAAAATCCAACTTTTCAATTTTAAAACCAGTTTCGCGCAAATTAACGGTCGCGAACGGAGAAACCGTCGACATAATCGGGCAAGCAGTAATCCCGATCTTGATAGGAAAGAAAGTTAAGCATGTTAAAAGACAAATAATACGGATAAAATATTAAGGAAAAAAGAAAAAAATTATAAAGATAGGAAACCAAAATTCGGAGGTAGCATTAACCTCAAATGTACAAGGGAACTTAACAAAAGTAGCTCAAAGTTAAAAGATAGCGTAATTCCCCTAGTACCTATAAATCTTAACCAATGCCCAAAGATAAAAAACGCCCAAATTCCTGTGACAAAGCCTACGAAAAACATACCAAGCTTAATAAGCATCCCCACGAGAAACAAATTCCAACCCCTAGAGAGCATCCCCACCCAAGACACTGGCGACGACGCAAGCACACAAGATTCATTTAGTTTAAGTAAACCGAAAAATAGAAGGAAATGTAAGGAAAATTAGTCAGGAAAAATTTTTTATGATAGTAAATACGAGGACAATTATAAGAATCAAGATAGTAATCTTTAGAAAACTAGAAAAGTTACTAAGCGGAAAAAATCAGAAAAGGAATCTCAAAAAGCCAATGAGATATCAAAAATTGATAACAGAATTGAATGGGTAAATTTCAAAAATAAAGGAATTAAATAAAATAATATTACGGATAGTTTAGGAAAAATGGACGAACAAAGCAATTATTCGCCAGAAATTTTCGAAGGCATTGTTGAGCTTAACGAAAGCCAACAATCCCAACTAGAAAAACTTCTAGAAAACAAAATAAAAATTCACCAGGGAAAAGAACATAGGGCGACTCATTTAACAAAACATAAAATCGACGTTCAAGTCCACGATCCCATTAAACAGCGATATTACAACGTGAGCCCAAAAATAAAAGAAGTAATTTATCAAACAGTTGATAAATTATTAGAACAGGACATAATAGAACCCTCCTGTTCTGATTGGTCTAACCATATAGTCATGATCAAAAAACCGGGGAAAGATTATAGGTTTTGCCTAGACTTGAGAAATGTCAATAATGTTACAAAAAAGGACCTTTACCCAATCCCACTCATGACAGAAATACTGGACACCCTAAGATCAGCAAAATTCATCTCAAAAATTGATTTAAAGTTAGCTTATTTACAAATACCATTAGACGAAAACTCAAAACCAATAACAGCATTCAAAGTCCCTGGAAAAGGCATGTATCAATTTAAAAGGATGCCATTTTGTTTAACCAATGCTCCAGCCACTTTCCAGAGACTAATGGACAAAATTATTACTCCCGACCTGAAATCAAACGTTTTTTGTTATTTAGACGACATAGTAATTGTAACTCAAAATTTTGATGACCATTTGAAATACTTAAACATTGTTTTAGATAAAATTAATGACGCAAGCTTAACGATCAGCCCGGACAAATGCGAGTTCGGCTGTTCGGAAATAAAATACTTAGGGTTTAAAGTTAACGACAAAGGACTCCAAATAGACGATGAAAAAATCCAACCAATCCTAGAATTCCCTAAACCTAAAAACATTAAACAATTACAGCGTATAATAGGGATGGCAAGTTGGTACAGAAAAGGTATCCCATATTTTGCTGAAATGATAGAACCAATAAATAGATTACTTGAAAAAGATAAACCATGGGATTGGGGATTAGAGCAAGATGAAGCCTTCCAAAAAATTAAAGATCTTTTAACGTCAGTACCTATATTAACGTGCCCAGATTTTACTCAACCCTTCCAATTCGAAACCGACGCGAGTAACACGGGATTAGGAGCCGTACTTACACAGACAATTGACGGCGTAAATTACGTAGTCGCTTATACTAGTAGAAGCCTAAACGGCGCAGAATCTAGGTACTCAGCATCCGAAAAAGAATACCTAGCGGTAGTTTGGGCCATACGAAAATTTAGGCCATATTTAGAAGGTTACAGCTTTAAAGTAATCACGGACTACTTAGCGTTAAAGTGGCTCCATAACCTAAAAAAACCAACTGGCCGTTTGCCCAGATGGGCATTAGAACTTCTCGAATATGACTACGAAGTCATATATCGAAAAGGAAGCTCGAATTTTGTCCCTGATGCTTTATCAAGATCAGGAGAATCAGTAAAAAATATAGCGTTTGCGTTAGCTTGTAGCGTAGAGAAACCAAAAGCGGACGTTAGCGACAAAACAGATGACTGACAGAACACGAAAAATGGCAAATCTGAGATTCGCAACTCTATTTTTACAGAACTGACCCACTAAAATCTACTCTCTTACCAGACTCTAACCCATGGAAACTCCTCGTACCTAAACAATTACGAAACCAAGTTTTAAAAGAAAACCACGATGACATACAAGCAGGACACTTAGGTTCCGAAAAAACGCACGCGAGAATTTCCGAGTACTACTTCTGGCCAGGGATGTATTCGGAGATAATCAAATACGTAAAAAATTGTAAAACATGTCAAAGAATCAAACCGAGTAACCAATCGAAATTAGGGTTAATGGGAAAAAGAATCGTTGAAGAACCATGGACCATGATTGCTGCAGATATCATGGGTCCGTTACCGATTTAAAAAAAGAGAAAGAATCAATATTTATTAGTTTTTGTGGATCTATTCACAAAATGGATAGAGATAATCCCGAAAAAAAAGCTAACGGGATCACAATAGAGTCGGAATTTCATAAGAGTGTCGTTTCACGTTGGGGAACACCGCGGATCCTCCACACAGATAACGGCACGGAATCTGTCAACAAAACATTAAGAGATCTAAACGAAAAATTCGGTATCAGACATACTAAAACACCAAAATATTACCCCCAAGCCAACCCAACCGAAGGTTACAATAGGACAATTAAACAAATTATTAAAACCTATCTAGAAAGCGATCATTCGACCTGAGACGAACATATAGACGATTTGCAGTTTGCAATCAACACTAGCAAAAAAACGTCCAGTCGCTCCGAAAAAATATAGAAAATTATAGAGATATTGAATTTCAGAGCGTTGAGTGGACCGATAGACTAAGAAAGTTACAAATCATTAAAGAGGAAGTTCAGAAAAACCTAGACCAAGCAAATAATAGACAGGCCATCAATTATAATTTAAGAAGAAGACCAATAGAATTTAAAATAGGAGATAGGGTTCTAAAAAAGGTAACCAAACTGTCTAATAAGGCGGATAAAAAAGCAGGTAAGCTGTATGATAAGTATGAAGGCCCTTGCATAATAAAAAATAAAATTTCCCCAACGATTTACGAATTAAAAAACCTAATGGGAAAAAGCATAGGCAAATGCAACAACACAAACCTAACTCAATAGATCTAACTCACTAAATATTAAGAGCAACAAAAGACAGAAGAATTCGTTTTCCTTTCAGAACAATGGACAACTCAACCAAATGCAAGCTCTGCATGAACTTCATGGTGGAACCAACCATAGATTGCCACTTCAAGAGATGAAAAGCCTTACAATGGCTAATTCTACGAAGGGCAGGTGCACCAGAGGACGCTCTGAGATACCACCCCCACTGACACATTAGGGAAATGCTGAAAACCGAAATGGCACATGAAGAGCAAGCAAAACAGGAGAGATGGGAGAGAGAAGAAAACGAGAGCGAGTACGAAAGAGAAAAAAAGAAACTACAAGAACAAAGACTAATAAGAGTGAAACTATATTTCGGAAAATCGGAGGAAGAAAAAAGGGAGATAGAAAACCAATGGAAAGATCTGCGAAAGCAGAGACTAATAGAACTCACCAAACTGTTACAAAAACTACAAATAAAACAAAAAAAGACTAAAAACTCCGCACAGAACAATTACAACTCTACCAAATGTACAATTAGGAATAAATAATCTATAGTTCTCCTAAAAAAGACTTTTAAATACCCTACCAATACAAGGGACAACACCTGCTTTACTTAAATGTTTTTCTCTTTTGTGGTGTTTGCCGCGACCTGGCCCTGTGTAACGCTCGGAAGGAGATGAGTCAATTGTCCAAAAAAAGGGCCGAATTTACTGAAACTTCGACTTTCGCATTCTCGGTCACGGCTGACTACAACATGACAGTAAAGTAGAAGGAAAAGGGGAAGAAGTATAGAGACCTTATAAGGCAGCTGTCACAGCTGCAGCCAGGATATTCTGTCAAAATGATTTTCCTTGTGATCGGTACTCTCGGAGGTGTGAACATATCACTGGTTTGTAACCTTAAAGCTATATCCGCGTGCTAAAAATATGCCAAGGCACTTGCGATATGGATGCTGAAAGCTGTCATCCTTGGGTCGTTTCGTGTCCTCAAGACACGAGGGTTTCGCCGGCCTGTCGTTCTGATTTCGTCGTGCCCAGTGGGCACCCATCTCAGGGTCGTGAGACGTGGCCATAGGTGTTATTTACTGCGGTTCTACTGGGAGCCAGTTTCATTTTCATGGTTGCAAGCTGCTCCCAGGGAAACCCTGTGGTGGCTGTTTAACATATTTAATATATAATTGAAAAAAAGCAGTTTAACGACCACCGCAGGGTTCGACTGGGAGTAACTGCCATCTATGAAAATGAAACCGGCACCCAGTAGAACCGCGGTAAATCATACATATGGCCACGTCTCACGACCGTGAGATGGGTGGCCAACGGGCACGACGAAATTACAACGACAGGCCAGTGAAACCTTCGTGTGTCTTTAAGGACATGGTGCGACCCAAGGACGAAAGCTTTCTGAATCCATTTGAGAAGTGCCTTGGCATGTTTTTGGTACATGGTTGTGGTTTTGCGGTTGCGAACCAGTTAGTGGTGCCCTTCGA
>CAKNWW010190510.1:0-10129 GCA_932074435.1 Andricus kollari
CAACTTGCTTAAAGTCGCTTTTACCCCGCGAAAATAAAAAGTTTTTATTTTGGATATTATTTCATAGGATGCGTATTTCTTGAGATATTATGATGTTTCAAGTTAAAAAAAACACCCTGTATATAACGCATCTCTGCAGGTGGGAATCTTTCCTGATACCTGGAAAGAGGCGATTATTCGCCCTGTTCCTAATTGTATATTATGCGCCAAGATGCATAATTAGGGTCTTTACGCGACGAGCGGCAACGCTCGCAGGCCCATCGAAGCCGAGGCGAGCTAAGTCCTACGAGCATTGTAAGCGAGTCGCGTGAAGACACGAATTGTGCTCATTGGCGCATATACTATTTTATGTATCGTAATGTACAGCATTACGATACTCTACGCTGTCACAGAAAAATGCGTTTATGCAGCGGAGTCACTTAAAATATCTCACCCTACCTCTCCCAAAGATTTCCGCCCAATATCCATCCTCTGTGCATTGTCTAAAACTTTCGAACACATTGTCCATCAGCAACTTACTGCACATATTGAAACTAACAATTTAATGGACCCAATGCAATCTGGGTTTCGTGCCAGGCATAGTACTCTTACAGCTACACTTAAAGTAACTTCTGACTTTAAACTGGCAATTGATAGAAGGGAATCAACCAGCAGAAATTGGCTAGCACGTCAGTTTTTGGAGTAACTTTAGGTCAAATTGTCAAAAAATTGCCATTTTAGCCAAATTTATGAATTTATTGTGGGGAAACGGTACTTTTTTTATTTCGGAAAATGGCATCGTATAGTGCTAGTCTTTAGCTTTAAAATCCATTTTTATTGTCGCTGTACGATTTTTTTCAGCTGAGATATGCAAGCTTGACCATTTTTGGACCATTGATCATCATTTGATCTTGTCTTCGCTGGTTAGATCATCATACACAGTTCTTTAAGGGTCAGTTACAAAAATGAAAGAAGGTGAATCTTATAGATTTCTTGACGCTGAAAACGAATCCGGCAGCAGGATTCGTCTAGCACGTCATGTTTTGGAGTAACTTTAGGTTCAATGGTAAACAAATTGCCATTTTAGCCATTTTTGACTAAAAGTTACTCTAAATCCTGCTGTGCTAGACAATTTATGCTGCCGGATTCGTTTGCAGCGTCAAAAAATCTACAAGAATCACCCCCTGTCATTTTTGTAACTGACCCTAGCGGGACTGTTTAATAATAAAAATAACGGTAATGTATCCCGCGGAAAGTTCCGGGAACGTTCCAGGAACTTTCCGTGCTATTAGGGTAAGGTCGGACAGCACTTTTGGAAGGCCATATGAGGCGCTGAGAGGAAAAACGTGATAAGTCCTCTGTTAAAACATAGAACTTATCACTTATTTTATTATTATTTATTAATTTATTGATTGAAAGAACTTACCTGTAAGTGAAGTTCAATCCTAATTGTATGAGCGTCTCCTCCGAATAGATAAAATGGTAGTCCCCCTACTTCCGGTCAGTGCATCCACGATTTTTAAAGTTAAATAGAAAAAATATAGCGCGCGTTCCTCTTCTGTTCTGCGATACGCGAGCCTTGTCATTTATTGAAAGTGTTGCCGTATTAACTAGAGATCTAATTATAATTAGATGATGGGTATTTAAAATAGGGTGGGTTTGATCTATTCGGAGGAGACGCTCATACAATTAGGATCGAACTTCACTTACAGGTAAGTTCGTTCAATCAATCAATTGTATTTCGCGTCTCCTCCTCAAGATCAAATGGTAGATGTTGAAAGCAACAAGAAATACGGCAACTTATTTTATTTGTTACAATGGAGAAACATTAAAGATATTTGATACTTTTGTATCAAAATAGGAAAGTTAAAGAAAAACTTCTTGGATCAAGATAAATTAAGTATGGGAATTCAATATAGAATTAGCGAATTGTAGGCTATTTTCTACGATAGGACAATCATAAAATCTAGCAAGTCAATTCCGCTTTATGTTAAGATATCCTTAACCCAATGACTCAGGTTCTGCGATGAGACGTCTTGATGAGGTTTTCTGGTAGAGATGAACAATTTCCCAGTGGATTTTCGTAAGGACTTGGAAGCTTCCAAGTAAGATTCAAGAGCCGACGCAGGACAGAGTTTCTTGTCTGGATAATATGGTAAAAGTAAAATCGGTTGCGCTTTTATGCGACCCGACGTTTTCATCTGATCTGTAATCCTAATTTCATTTGAAGTTGGAGTCTTTCTAATATTACTGATTTTAATAGAAGCAAAGGTTTGCATTCTAGGACTTGTGGTGAGAGCTAGTAGCATCACAAGCTTTTTGGATAAATCTTTAAAATTGAAGTCTTCATTAGTCGGTTTTGAAGAAAAATAATTTAGAACCAGTTGTGGATTCCAGCTGTGGTCGTATCTGGGGCGAGCTGGTCTTAATTTCGAAATTCCTTTAAAAAACCTTTGTATCCTCTCATCGTTGGTGATTCGAGAATCTGCAATCAAGGATATCCCAGACCTAGTACAGTTTATTGCACTATACGAAGAGCCTTTTTCGTACTCTTGAGTAAGAAACTTGAGAATCTCAGAAACTTCTGGCTTATAAGGATTTGTAGAGCTGCGTAGAGAAAAGGTCCACCGTTTCTTAACAGCCACATCATAGTTCTTCATCGATGAATTTTTAATAGAAGCCACAGATATTCCGAGTGAGGCTTCTGGAATTCCTTTTCCCCTCAATGCTTGCCGGACAACCTCCCTGCCACCAGGGTAAGGTGTTTCCAAAGCGGATGCGGTTCCCCATTACAAGAAAGTAGGAGATCCATTTTTGGCTCAAAATACATCGGTTCTTGGATCAGCATTGATTGAAAAACAGGGTACCAAGGCTGAGTAGGCCAGTCTGGAATAATTACAATACCCTCAGATTCCTCAGAGTTTATTTCGTTAAGGACCTTTGAAATAAATGCAAAAGGTGGGAAAGCATAGAAAAAGTATTTTTTCCAAGATAACGTAAAAGCATCAGCTGCTACAGAACCGGGATCCTTTTTCCACGATACATAAGGCACACATTTATTATTTGTTCGGCTTGCAAATAAATCAATATTTGGTTTTCCAAATTGTTTAGTTGTTATTCTGAAAGCAAAATCAGCTAATTCATATTCCGTTTTAGGCAATAATTTTCTGGATTCGAGCACTGCCTCAAAATTTTCTTTAGAGCTAATATAAGAAGCAAATATAAAAATATTTCGTTCCTCACACCATTTCCAAACTTCTCTAGCTGCCTCATTCAAATGAACATGCTGAATTCCTCCCATTTTATTAATGCAACAGATAGCTGTTGTATTATCTATTCTCAATAGAACATCACAAGAATTTAAATTTCTAGTAAAACAGTGAAGGCCAAAGAGAACAGCTTTTAATTCTAATGCATTTATATTAAGTTGATGCTCATCTTGAGTCCAAAAACCGTGAACTTTATCAGAACCGCAGACAGCACCCCAACCAGTAAGGGAAGCATCTGTGAAGATTTCGATAACAAATTCGATGTTTCTTAGAGATCTAAAACACGACATTATATTATTTTCCCACCATAATAGGTCGTTCTTATTTAATCTTAACATGATTTGAGCATCAAAGTTGCCTTCGTTATGAAAAAGCGTACGATTCTTTTGTCTCTCGAAGTCTTTTGTATATAACCAACTGTAAGATAAAGCAGGACAACAAGATACGATGGAACCGATAAACTTGGCAAAGTCTCGAATTTTACATTTTGTTAGCTTTTGAAATTTTTTAAACTGATTAAAAATAGCTAGTCTTTTTGGCGTAGAAAGCTTCAGAACCATTTCGGAAGAATCGAAGATGTAACCCAAAAATAGACAAGTGGTACTTGGAATAATCTGGCTCTTTTTCTCATTGATTAAAAACCTTAACCTTTGTACCAATTCACGAGTTTTTCTGAGATTTCTTAAGCTTTGGGAGTGCGTTTCGCCAAATAGTACAAAATCATCAAGATAAATAACTGAAAAAAAACCCCACTTTCTGAGATAGGACACTATTGGTCTCAAAAGCTTCGTGAAAATGTAAGGGGCCGTGGCAAAGGCCAAAAGGTACACAAGAAAATTCGTAAAATTTACCATCAAATTCAAATCTTAGATATTTTCTATGACTAACGTCGACCGAGATTGTGTTAAAGGCATCTTTTAAATCTAAGGTTGGCATAAAGCAATCTTTACTCATTAATCTAATCGCAGTTTTGTGATCTTCCAATTTGAAATGTTCTGTATGAACAAATTCGTTTAATTTTTTCAAGTTAAAAATAAACCTATTCGAACAGTCCGGTTTCGGAACTAGAAAAATAGGCGAAAGAAATTGGCCTTCCAGAGGAGTACATTCTACTACGATTCCCTTTTCTGTAAGTTCAGAAATCGAGGAAAAAATCTGGGCTTTTTCCGATATAGAAAAATTTCTATGATTCAAATATTTTTGATGTGGGATTCTACGGAAGGGTATTTTGTAACCCTGAACCCAAGATAAAATAATCGGGTCTCAGGAAATTGTTTTCCATTCATGAATAAAATACCTGAGCCTACCAGCGACCGTACTTACTGAATTATTTAATTCCTCCTGAAATTCCCCTTGTTCCTGTTGACTGTCTTCAACCGAGAATGCGACTGATAAAGTTTTTGGAACCGACGATTCTTCAGAAAATCCTGTCGAGGAGTCTCTAACGGTTTTTGCCCGCCTCGCATCAAAAAATTGTTCTTGTGTTGGTAACGAGGCAGGCTCTTCGAGTTTTTTGAAGCCGTTTGAGGTTTGACCTTAACGAGTTTAAATTCGTTCGACGTGCGATCGACTAGCTTTGCCGATTTTACCTTTTCGACAAGATCGGAGCCAAACAAAAACTCATCTGGAGTAGTTGCAGCTAAAGCTTCTTTAAGAGGTGGCTTGTAGTTCACCAAAACCAGACTTCTTCTGATGACTGTTTCTTCCTGAAGCAAGTCTGACAGTATTCTGCATGAATCAGATATAGGTTGCAGAAAAGAGGCACTGTCTACACCTTCATTATTTTCAGGTTCCGATGCATCTAGAATGGTTGAGATCGCTTTCGCCGAGGCCGCTATGCACATCGATAGCTTTTCTTGCCTCAAGGCGATTCTTTTATCCCTGGAAAGAGTACTTTCCGGTAACCCTCTGAATTCTGGGTTCAATTTCGGCGGGGCGAAGAATTGACAATTTTCAGGAAGAGGATATTTTTTAATCAATTCTGATTTTTCTTCAGAAGGCAAGCCGAGCTGTTTTATTTCTTTCCAGCGGACTTCAAAGTCATGGTGGATTGGCGGAGCTAGCGCCTTATCTTCGGTTAGGCGCTTTCCGAGTACTTTCTGAACGCTCGTTGTAAGAATCTTACCAGCAGAAGAATCGATGTTGGCAGAAGCACTGGTGCCAGGAACTGGATATATAGTCGACCCAGGATGTACAGAAACTACATTTGCAGTGTTGTCTATAGCGTTGGTTTCTGCGTTGTCCGACTTCTGCTCAGGCAATAATGTGCTCTTATTCCCGTTATCGGAAAAGTAGAGATCTGCTCCGCCGGTAAGATCATAATCAAACCATGATTAAGAAGAACCTGAATCAAGGCAACAGGAAAAAATAAATATCTCTTACTCGAAAATAAAATGTGTTTTGCAGATAGCCTAAAGCTTATCAAAATATTAAGTCAGCATATAAAATTCTTTTTATGTTAGAATCATTGAATTCTAGCGGGTTAGAGCCCGCATTAAGAATAATATCTTAAAAGAAGTATTTTTGGTTAGACCAAATATTTTTACTGGATTAGAGCCCGCATTAAGAACAATGTCTTAAAAGAAGTATTTTTGGTTAGACCAAATATCTTTACTTGGTTAGAGCCCTCATCAAGAAAACTATCTTCAAAGAAATATTATTGGTCATACCAAATATTGAAAATGGGTTAGAGCCCAATTTCAAGCTTATCTGCTTATGCACAATTATGTTTAGGTTAGGACCATTGCATTCAGACAGGTTAGATCTCTCGTTGAGAGAAAGTTCTTAAAAGAAAACATTTTTGGGTTAGACCAATGATTTCTATCGGGTTAGAGCCCGTAATTAAGAACAATATATTAAAAAGCAGGATAGATCCTGTGAAGCAATTTATCATGTGCTTTATCCTAACAAAGGATGCCATCTTGGGTCGAATCGAGATGCTTATTAACAACGTTCAGATTAGAGCCCGAAACATTGACTCAAGCAAACATTTTACAGGTTAGAGCCCGATAAATGTTACCAGTCAGGAACATGTTTACAACTAAAAGGGAAAACGAGCTCACCTGGATTTACTGATTCTGACATATACCAGTTTTTTATTCTACGGAGAAGCTTTTTGGCCTTTTTTGATGTATAGATTTCATCTTCTGATGAACTGAAAGATGTAGAGGACGACGACGAGCTGCTGGGTCTCTTCTTTTTTCCTTTTCCCATTGTAATAATGATTAAATTGAAGTATTTAAAAACCACGTCTAGTATGACTGACACGAAAGAAAAGAATGACAAGGCTTGCGTATCGCAGAACAGAAGAGGAACGCGCGCCATATTTTTTCTATTTAACTTTGAAAATCGTGGATGTACTGACCGGAAGTAGGGGGACTACCATTTGATCTTGAGGAGGAGACGCGAAATACAATTTATTATTTTAAACTGTGCATTAGCCATCGCTGCCCTACTAAAAAAAGTCAGGAATCGTCACAAATGGTCAGAAGTTTTGACGATTTCTGAACATCCTGACCATTTCTGACGAGTCTGCCTATTTCTGAAGATATGCTAATTCACATCCTATCAGGTACCCAGGTGCGAAATTCGGTCGGATGCCAGAGATTGATCATCGGCCCAAAGTCGGTCCTACTTTGGTAATCGATCTACGGTAACCAGAGATGGACCGACTAAGGTTTTTTCAAGCTGCCATGGTCTCACCGACGTTGGCAACCGATGTCGGCGATGGGCGAAAAGCCGACTGTTGGCCCAATTCTGACCCAACTTTGGGCCGACGATCGGATAAACTGTGGCAGATTGGTCGGTACGACAGCAAGCATGCGGTCAGTCCGACTCTGTATACAGCAGTCGGTTAGCCACAAGTCACCTTGATGCACCCGATGGTCGGTCAAACCTTGGCCGTGAAAGTACGGTCCGCCAGACTCTGGGCAATAGATGGCCCGACCGTCGGTATAACATTGGCCTATACAAGTCATCATGATGCCTAAAACGCGAAATAACAAAATATTACACGAAGAAGAATTATTCAAAAAAGGTTTCAAAAAAATGTTTGAAAACAAATTGTTTAAAAAAAAAATTTGAATAAGAAAATTTTGAAAAAAACAATTTGTAGAAAAAAAATAGAAGACAAATTTTTGAAAAAAATTAAAACAAAAACTTTGAAAAAAAATGTGTTGAAAAAAAAACTTAAGGGTTTCAGTCCGAGGCTACGAAACCCTAAAAATTGTAATGGGTTTAAATAATTTATTTAAAAGTTATTTCACTTATATTCACGTTAACAGTTAATTTATATTACATCTACATGATGTCGCATAATAATAAAAAAATTGAGAAAAAAGAGTTAAAAAAATGTTTAATATCAGCTGCTTTGAGTTGTGGCTTATGAGGATGGTTTTTTCATTGAATATCAATTCTGTAGGTATAGAGTAATAGGTAAGACTCCCGACTGTTACGCGATAGAAATTTTATTTATAATATAATGTTTAAAAATCTAGTATATGTATTTATTCTAAGCAGGACCATTAACATTTATAGTCAAAATACTCGCATAAATTATTAATAATTTTTTGAATACCTTGAACCTTCAACAATCAAAGTCGGCCCCACATTGTTGTCCAAGGTTGGGCCGACATCATACCAAAAGTCGGGCCGACGTTGAAAAGTCAAAGGCGGTTGACCGTGATCATTTAGCTGGTTGGCCCGACCAGTGACGCACAAAGTTGGACCGACCCTCCGACGGTTGGCCCGACCGTGGGCCGACGGTCAATTTGCACCTGGGTAGCTCATCGGCTAGGACCGCAGGTAGGCCAACCGAAAAGGATTAAAAATTAAAAATATATTTTTTTCAATGTTGCATATATACAGATTCAAAAGTTGGAAATTCAGAATCTATGAGTTTCGACGATTTCAGACACATAAAATTTTTTTCTAAAAGATTTAAAATTAGGATAAATATAATGTATATTGTAAGGAGAAAGCGATACGTCAAATGGACAAAATTTTCAGATTCACCTTCAGACTCATTTAGTATATAAATATTAATAATTAATTATTAGTAAAAAGAGAATATGCATAAACAAATATAAATAAATAATATAAAGAGCCTGGGAAATATAAAAGAGTTTAGTGTAAGATTCATAATTTAATCATTATTAATTAGAGCAAGACTAATGTTGTATTCAGTTGTCACCCTATAGAAAAGTCGGGAAAGAGGGTTAGAGAGCCGAGGAAATAAGTTTCGGGTCAGTAACACGCTGGTTATGTGATTTCGAATTAAACGATGGATTTGTTCATGCGATGCGTCGCGCTGTATCTCGTCGAGAGTTGTTCAGTTCGTAAGGTAACGGCACCTATCATGAGACAAATTTTGACGGGGTTTTGAAATTTTCATTAATTTTGGAATGCTGGCAGAATATACCCTAGCGGACCGAATGAACGGAACGGATACTCTACAGCGTATCGCTATAGTACCCACATCGTATCCTCTCCGTATCATGCAAGAAAAACTCATTAAAAAGGGAAGATGAACATTTAACTTGTTGAGATTCGGATTCTACGTGAAATTTTGGGTTAGAAGGTCACGGAGTAATTGCAGTAGTTTTTCTTGCAACGATAAAAACTTTTAAAAAATATAATACTAATCGACAACGTGCGCTGAAGGCGACTTCAAGCGCATCTATAATCGTTTAAGGAGTACTGCTTAAACGATGATGGATGTTTTATTATGGACGCTTGAAGTCGCCTTCAGCCCACGTTGTCGATAGGCATTATATTTTTTTAAAGTTTTTATCGTTACAAGAAAAACTATTGCAATTACTCCATGACCTTCTAACGCAAAATTTCACGTAGAATCCGAATTTCAACAAGTTAAATGTTCATCTTCCTTTTTTAATTTGTTTTTCTTCCATGATACGGAGAGGATACGATGTGGATACTATAGCGATACGGTGTAGCGTATCCGTTCCGTTCATTCGGTCCGCTAGGGTATTTTCAAAATGTTTATATCAATGAATGGGCTGATCTTTTCTGAATGCGAATCGCCTATTAAAAGTTTAATTTAGTCTAAGCAAAGTTATTATATTTATGAAATAGCGGAACGACATATACGTACCTATTTAGAAAAAACTTTTGGACTCTTGTATCGATGTTCCATAATGCATGGAACAGCAAACAAATGTGTTTTTTTAAATATTAACATGACTTATTTTATATTATTTTCTATATTAAATCAAACTAAACAGTACAATGAACTTTTATTTCAATCGTTCATAGAGAGAAATAAATTGAATAAAAATTGTCGTTAAAATTGACAAACCTAACCTATAAAGGGTATTTTTTGTGATCGAAGTGGATTAAATTTTATTTTTGCTCAAAAATGTTTGTTATAGGGAATGGAATTTTATTTAGGTGGATGAAAAAGAAGTATAAACCATGAAGGATAAAGTCAAAACTTGAAAAACTTGTTCAAAGTAAAGTGTAAATGAAATATTAGGCTGAGTACCATTTTATATTTGTTTTTTTTTATTTTATTGTACTTAAGGTTGAAGGATAAACTCCTTTGTTAAAAATTAATTTTTTCGTTCAGGATTCATCACCTTAAGGGGCTAGTCTAGTTTCTCACTTTCAAAAAATCGATTTTTTTTGCCTAATTCGATAGTATACTATTTGGAGAAAAAGTTCCCAGAGTAACTGTGAGTATGAAAAATTAAATTTTATAACCAAAAATCAGTTCTCAAAACTTTAAAAGCGTTTTTCTCAAAACTGCATTTTCAAACACGGCTGCAGCTCTAGCTCAAAGAAAAATTAACGAATCGATTTGAAATTTGGCATGAATATTCGTAACATGTTTTTACATACCATGAACTAGGATCTTTTCGATA
>CAKNWW010190511.1:0-10474 GCA_932074435.1 Andricus kollari
ACATGATGCAACAATGTTCTACATCTAGAAACACGTAATATTCGTTTCCGCGACATTGCAAAATATTACATCATATGATGCAACAATGTCTTATGCGCAGAAACACGTAATATTCGTTTTCGCGTCATTGCACAATATTACATCATATGATGCAACAATGTTTTATGCGCAGAAACATGTGAAATTCGTTTTGGCGGAATCGCGCAATATTGCATCATATGATGCAAAATGTTTTATGCGTACAAACACGCGAAATTCGTTTTAGCGAAATTGCACAATATTGCATCGTGTGGTGCAACAATGTTCTGTACGTAGAAACACGTTCGGGATATAATTTTTTGCAACGCAAATGTAATGCGTCATTGCAATAGCCTTGAAGTTGTTGTCGACGAAAGAAATTCTTTCCAGAAATTGCGCATTATAATTTGATGACGTCATCAAGAATATTCTAGAATCTTTTGTGCATCAAATAAATGCCTTATCTATATGGAAGTAATAAATCATTCTTATTTTTCTCGATATAACCTTGAACGTGTTTGCAGAACGTTCCACATTATAATCAGCACTATATTTTTGCAACGAAAAATGTAATGCGTCATTGCAATAGCCTTGAAGTTATTTTCGACTAAATAAATTCCTTCCAGAAATGGCGCATTATAATTTGATGACGTCATCAAGAATATTCTAGAATATTTTGTGCATCAAATGAAGGCCTTATCTTTATGGAGGTAATAAATAATTTTTATTTTCTCGTTATAACCTTGAACATTCCACGTTATAATCAGCACTATATTTTCGCAACGCAAAATGTAATGTGTCAATACAATAACCCTGAAGTTGTTGTCGACGAAAGAAACCTTGTTATAACCTTGAACGTGTTGACCTGAATTCAGCTCTTACCATTGCGCAATATTATTCTGTGACGCCATCATGACCTTCGAGAATGTTCTAGAAGCTGGAGGATCCTCCGAGAATGCTCTAGAAGCGCTTAGCAGCACGGCGACTCAAAAATGAGGTTTACAATTTCCAGCCATCTAGCCAACTTTTTAGTTGTACAGCACATAGAGTCAGGGTTGGTGGAACGTAGGTTATCTATCTTTCTCACTCCTCAAGGAGAGTGAATATAAAAAGGAATTAAAGTGAGCGAGACACTAGCTTGTGGAAACCCGCCATTTGTTTTCCCCATGCGAGTAACTCGTTTACTCTAATTCTTTCACATTCGCACTTTTTGAGAAGCGAGAAAGACAGATAACCCACGCTCCGACGATCCTGAATAGGATATATATATATATATATATATATATATATATATATATTGTATATCGCATTAGGTACATCTCACTTGCGCTTGCGTACCTCTTTTGATAAACAAATGGCTAGTATCTACTATAATGTATTACAAGACGGAGTCTGGACCAAAAAGTGTTCGAAATCAGTGGTCCAGAGTCCGTCTTGTAATTCTGGTCCGGACTCCGTCTTACTTTTTGAGCCAGAACCGGCCCTGCCTATCTACTTAAAATAAATGATTAACTCTAAAAGAAATTTACTTCTAAAAGAATTCCAAAGTGAGACGGGGCAAAATTGAATACTGTTTAATCTAAATAGTTACACATATTCGATTTGGTATCAATAAGATAATTAATATAAACTATTATATAAATAAAAACTACTATATAATAATAATATATTAGTGTAAACTATTATATAGCATAAACTAAAAGCATTTTTTTATTATTTTGTATGATTATTGCAAATTTTTATTTGCAATTTTGAATCCACCATATTGAGAATATCTCGTAATTTCAAATTAGCGTAAATCTATCGTAATTGCACTCTGCAACACTTAAATTGAAGAGTAAGAGTAGTACTTACAATAAATAATGTAACTAAAAAGAAATACCAAGAAAATGTTGTGCATTCTGTATACAACCTCGAAAGTATCCAGAAACGCCATTTTTTGGGTGCATAACCGCAAATATCTCAAAATTCTGACGTGACGGGCCAATTTTGGCCCCGGATTCGGATTCTACGCAAAAACTTACTTCGAGAATGACCCTCCGCTATCCAACAACTGACATGGCCCCATTATTTGCAGGCCTGTGTTATCGTAGAATTTACAAGATGATCAATTAAGACGTTAAATTCTTCATGAAGATGATGTTTTAATAAAAAAGCACCATCAGAATCGTGCAGAGAATCCTCAAAAAAATCAATAATAACCTATAAGTGCAATTCTACATAAGATTTTGCAACGAGGGGTGACGGACGTTAAAAAGAATTGTTTTAACTGCAGGTGAAAAACCGCATAAACATGGTTTAAATTCAAAACTTTTCAGAATTGGGGTGCAAAAATATCGAAAAGGTAGGGGCTAGGATGGGTTGAACTTTGTTGTGGGTACCTCAAGGAATATTTTTCGACCGGTTATAACCCTCCGGGCGCTGAACACCTGAAGACCTTCCCTTGTAAGTACATCACAGCATTTGGAACATTTTAAATTATTATTTCGACGACTAGAAGATCACAATATTACAGTAAATTTTGAAAAATCACCATTTTTCCGACCAGAAGTCAAATTTTTAGGCCATATTTTAACTTCCACTGGGAATGAAACCAGATCCTGATAAAATTAAGGCGATCCATGAATTTCCAAAACCTCGAAATTTAAAAGAACGTCGCGGATTTCTGGGTGTAATAAATTTTTATACAAAATTTACTAGAGAACACGCAGAAGAAATAGCACCACTTTTGAATTTATTGCGTATAGGGGCTAAATGGATATAGGATTTAGAAACAGACGAAGCATTCAAGACGATCAAAGCGCTATTTTGCGAATTTACGATTCTATCATATCCGGATTTAAATAAACCCTTCTATTTACAAACAAATGCAAGCGATCGAGCATTAGGAGCCGTCCTTTATCAAATCGAGATAAATAAAGAACACACACCCATTTCATTTTCTAGTCGTACTTTAAAAGGATCGGAATTATCGTATTATACGACAGAAAAAGAGCTATTAGCTATTGTATGGGCCCTGATGAAATTTAGATCATACGTGTCAGGCGCTAGATTAATAATTCGTACCGATCATACAGCGTTAACATTTCTAAAAACGTGTAAATTAATTAGTGGCAGATTAACACGATGGATCTTGTCAATACAAGACTATCGTTTTACAATAGAATATTGCGAAGGGGAAAAAATATGATAGCTGATATTCTAAGCAGAATTCCGTCAACAGAATTAGGACACCCATTTGACACTAATTAAGGGAAAATTTTTCTTTACACTTTAGCAAAACGACCCTCATCAGAACTACGGAATCGTTTAAAAAATATTACTAAAGAACAGAAAGAAGGCCCCATTTTGCAACAATGCAATGAGGGAAAAACTAAAAGATTTGAAATGCAAGAAGAACTCGTTTACTTTATTGCTGGGAACGGAAAAAGACTGTATTTGACTAAAAGCATTATATTTGACGTCATAGATGAATGTCATGAGCTTGATGGTCACATAGGTCCACAAAAAGTATTTAGAATGCTGAGCGAATACTTTTATTATCCACGTTTAGCGGAAACAATTAGGCAAAGATTAGCAAGTTGTGACTCATGTCAAAAGAACAAGGTCACAAATCAAAGGAGCTACGCGGAAATGAAAAACTATATGCCTACGAAACCGGGAGAAATATTATCGATTGCTTTTTATGGTCCCTTACGCGCATCAAAAGGGGGACTTGAATACATATTATCAACAATCGATGCGTTTAGTAAATTCGTATATTTATATCCTTTGAGAAGAATGACAACTAAAGCAGAGATTAATAAAATCTTTAATGATCGTATTCCAAAATACAGAAAGCCGAATAATATAATCACTGATCACGGAACGCAATTCACGTCAGATATATGTAAAAATAAAGAAGAAGATATACAGGTAGTTTTCTCTTCAATTCGTCACCCCCAAAGTAACATAGTGGAGAAAATCCATAGAGAACTTTCAAGATTTTTCCGATCTTTGATTAAAGAAAACCACAGCGCATGGTGAAAATGGGTTCGCATTATAGAATCATGCATGAACGAAACACATCATGATACGACCGAATTTACGCCGATAGAAATTCATACGAATGTTAAACCCAAACGGACTTAGGAAAATTGGCTTAGGTTCCCCCCAAAACCACCTGATCCAGAATATGAACGAAAAATCGAGATGGTGTACGATAATATCTTAAAAAAGGGTGAAAAACGTGCCGAAGCCTTCAATAAGACTCATAAAATAATTAAATTTAAAGAAGGCGATCAGGTCCTTTTTAAACTATTAAATAAATCGGATAAAGATAATAAACTCCTAGCGAAATTTCTACAAATTTATTATGGACCTTACGTTTAAAAAAACAGATCACACCAGGGACATATATCCTACGGGACCCTCGAGAATTAGAAGAAACGGGTATGTATCATACTCAAGATTTGAAAATGTATCATTAGAGAATTAACTAACCTGAATCAGTTTTGACGTATCATGTATCTAATCGTGAAAATTCAATAATACATCGCGATTATAAATTAAGCGAAGAAATTGCGAAAGGTAAATACCCTAGATCAATAATATGAAAGTATATTAATAATGTATATTTCCAACATTATTGATTGTAAATGCAATAAATCAGTTGGAACTCGGCATTGCCAGAGAAAAAATGTTTTTCTTTGCGCGCATTGCGTATTACCTGAAAATAAATTTAACTTAACATGTAACATCATTTTAGTAATTGAAATAAGTTAAGTGTGAATAAATAATTGTGAGTGAGGAGAACTCATCACTAATTTAAGAAGGTTTGGAATAAGGTACGACCTAATTATTACAAAGGATTGAAAAGCAGCAATAACAAAAATACAAAAAAATAAATAAATAAAATAAACAATTTGATGAAAAAAATGTCTATAAATATAATAAGTTAGCAGTTTGTTTATAAACGAATGAATTCAATGTCATTAAACGCATTCGTTTAGAGGGGCGTTGATATGCTGTCAATTTCTTAAAATTGAATTAAAAATATTTTTTTTTGTATAGAATTTTTTAGTTTAGGGGGGCATTGATCGATATGTGTATATATATAATCGATATGCTATTTTCCCATAAAAATTCTGAAACTTTTCTCAAAAAAAGAAAAAAAACAAAATTAAAAATTAAATTACTAAGCTATTTATGGTGTTAGTAGTGTAAGATGTCTCACAAGTTCATGAAATAAAATTATTATTTTTTAAACACATAGATCTTTTAAAAGATAAAAGCTCTATCCGTTTAGGGGGGCGTTGAGGCGGTCTGTTCTATTTTCATATTTAGAATTAAATCATAAAGCTACGGGCGAATATTTATGTTGATACGCCTCTGACTCAAAAGTGGACAAGCAGGTGGAAGAAAGGGATGATTCACGAAATCATTCGATCATACGATCGATTGCACGTGCCATCCGCTAATAAGTGGGGATAGCGTGGGACCAATGCACTTTATACGAGTATTTCGATCCCTGTATCGGTACCACAGGACTTCCTACTCGACCCTCTGCGAGGAAGATGCCTCTCTTGGTTTCAATGATCTACCTGCCAATGGAGTCAGAAATTTGAATTGGAATAAGCGTCATTCAAGGGACGCCACTCTCAAAGGATTCTCCTGTTACGACGACAATCACAATTTCCGTCCTCTAAATTATCCGATTCGTTAGAATTCGAATAATTAGACGTGAGTTTTTGGGTTTCACATTAATTTTTTTATTTTTTTATTTAATCATTGTAACGACTTTGCACTTTAGCAAATGATAAAGAGACCTCGTTGTGCATGTTTGCATTTTAGTGTGGGGACTTAAATAAATGAGAAAGTAGTGCGTGCAACATTTATTGTAACGACTTTGCACTTTATTTAATGATAAAGAAACCTCGTTGTGCATGGTTGCACCAGCTACCGAAATTTGAGTGGGCGATTTCTTTTGTTTCAGTTTTTCAAAAAGAATAGAGCCAGAATGGAATTTGTAACGACATTGCACTTTATCTACCAATAAAGACCTCGTTGTGCAAACAAAGTTTTGGTATCTGAATCACTAAAAATAAGAAAGGAAGGAGAATCTGAGATATAAAAAATCATCCTTTTCCAAAATTAAATTAAGATCAGAATAGTACGCAATCATCTCTCCCTTGAGTGAATCCACAACCGCTTACATGTATCGTCTAAGAACGAATTAAATTTTAATGCGAATTTTTATTGTAAGAATTAATCTTACTAAATTGTTCTTTATTTAATTTTCAAATTTAGTTATCAAATGTTTAGGGCTAGTTTTAATATCCTATCAGTATTGAAATCAACTTATATCGTTGGTTTCAATTTACTGGGCAGGAAAAAGTAAACGTAAATTGAACGAATTTTCTCGATGCAAATAAAAATCATCGAGATAAGTTTGAAATGCAACATTACCATTACTAAAAATTAGTATAATTTTTAGTAAAATTAAGATCTTGAACTAAAATCAGACAACTACATAATTAAATTGTAAATATTGATGAACACAAAATCGATCCCCGGTTAGAGAGAATTTGATAATGTTACATGTGTAATAGAGTATGGAGAGGAGAGGGAGGCCAGAGTTATGGAAAGAAGGAGTAGTGCTACCCATGGTGAAGAAAGGCAAAAGGGGAGGAGGTTAAAGATTATAGGGATGTGACGCTGATGCCAACATTGTATAAAGAATATGTAACGGTTTTGTCGGAGAGATTGAAGAAAGAAGTTGAGGAAAAAAAGATAGAACCACCGAATCTGACAGGGTTTAGAAAAGGGATGGGAGTGATGGACAATATATGGGGCATAATTTCTCAAGTTAACTCACCTTGAAAATGAAAGTTGTCCGATCGGGCTAAAAATTGGCGCAATTGTAGTCCTACTAGATAGTACTCCTCACACCAAAAAATAATTAATTTTGATAATTTCACAGGCCAACAAAAAAATAAAAGTGTGCTGAACTTCACATGTGACAAGGCCACCCTTATGGATTTTGAGCCGCTGAATCCGAATCCGGCCTTAGCATTTTTCCTGGACCCTACAATTTTCCCCTAGCCTAGGGTAAATGTGTGAAATTTTGGAAGCTTCAGGCTCCGTTGAAGTTATATTTATCCAGGAAATATTTAATGGAACAACGTCGTTTGTACGTATTTCGGGTCGCACATTTCAAGTCTGGCCTTAGCATTTTTGTAAAGTATCTTTGAATATCCCTAGCCTAGGGGAAAAAGTGCAATAATTGGCAAGACTTGAGGCTTAACGGAGCTTTTGTTTGTGAACGGAAAAGCTGATGACCTTCAGTATTTTTAACTGCTGATTTCATATCTGACAGAAGAATTTTTCTGCAGTACCTCGGATTTTCCGTAGCCTAGGGAATTTTTTATATTGCATTTTCCGATCTTTCCTTGTTCTTTTATCGTCAACCATCCTTCGAAGAGGATTCCTTTTGCTTTTTTTTCTTGTACTTGCAACATCTCTTTTTAACCTCCAGCAAAAATCGGCAAGTCACACCTGCGACATGTCACATCTGTGGCATCTCGAACTTGCGGCATGTCACATCTGCGGCATGTCACTTTTGCGGCATATCACATCTGCCGCAGTTTTGCCATCTTCAGAACTACTTAGAAAATTTTTTTGGGCGAAAAATGCCGCTGGGGAGACTTGCCGCAGTTTTACCATCTTCACAACTACATAGAAAATTTTCTTGGGCTAGAGATGCCGCTGGGGAGACTTTCCGCTGGGGAGAGATGCCGCAGATGTGACAATTCGTCCTGGGAGACTTGCCGCAGTTTTGTCACTTTGATGTGTTCTTGAAAATTTTTCCCGCATGAGAGATTCCACTGGGGAGACTTGCCGCAGGTAGAAGATGCCGCAGATGTGACAATTAGTCCCAGGAGGCTTGCCGCAGTTTTGCTATTTCAATATGGACTTAATCATTTTTTCCAAATGAGAGATACTGCCGGTGAAACAATAAGTCCTGGGAGACTTGCCACTGGCGAGAGATGCCGCAAAAATGTAAATTTCACTGTCATAAATGCCGCGCGTGATAGAAGCCGCTAGGTATAATAAACTAATAAAATAGTATATAACTAATAACTAGGTATAAAACTAATAAACTGCAGTTGTGACATGCCGCAGATTAGACATGCCGCAGATGTGACTTGCCGCATTTGTTACATGCCGCAGATGAGACATGCCACAGATGTGACATGCCGCAATCGTGACATGCCGCAGATGTGACAAGGCGCAGGTGTGACATGCTGCAAAGAGACCTGCCGCATTGAGATGATATGGACCCCTCCATTTCACCAAGATAATCACCAAGACTTTCAGGTACCTTGACGCCGAATTTGTTATCTTATCTAGTGAAAATACGCAAATATATCTCTTCACCTCGCGAAAATGGAACCTCTGTGGATACTCTAGTTTTTCTCGTGTTCTCAATTTTTTCCCTTGGCTAGGGAAAATCTAAGGTACTGCAGAAAACTTCTTCTGTCAGATATGAAATCAGCAGTTAAAAATACGAAAAGACATAAGTTTTTCGGTTCACAAAGAAAAGCTCCGTTAA
Source organism: Andricus kollari (assembly GCA_932074435.1). Taxonomy (NCBI): domain Eukaryota; kingdom Metazoa; phylum Arthropoda; class Insecta; order Hymenoptera; family Cynipidae; genus Andricus; species Andricus kollari. Next base: position 8,612 of record CAKNWW010190511.1, read on the forward strand.
GCCTCAAGTTTTGCCCATTAATGCACTTTTTCCCCTAGGCTAGGGACATTTAAAGATACTTTACAAAAATTGTAAGGTCAGACTTGAAATGTGCGACCCGAAATACGTACAAACGACGTTGTTCCATTAACTTCTTCGTGGATGAATATAACTTCAACGGAGCCTGAAGCTTCCAAAATTTCACACATTTACCCCAGGCTAGGGGAAAATGGTAGGGTCTACGAAAAATTCTAAGGCCGGATTCGGATTCAGCGGCTCAAAATCCATAAGGGTAGTCTTGTCAATGTGAAGTTCAGACCACTTTTTTTTCTTCTGGGCCTGTGTTCTTTATCAAAGTGGAGGGGTACAATTTTTGGTTTTTTAAGAAAGGCCTTACTTTCAAACGTTTGTAACTTTTTTCCTATTGCTTTAAACAAAATTTCACTAAAAATTTTTTTGATAGATTTTTTCACAAAATTTTTGGTGGTCGTAACGATTATTAAAAAAAGTCAAAATTTGACCCTAATTTTTGAAAACCAAAAATAAATTCGACTTTTTTTCAAATTTCGACACTTTTTTTTTCTTCAAAATAGTTTTAGAATAAAGCTGAAATTTTTTCCTATAAGAACCCAAATTTTCAGAGTAGCAAATTTATCTGTCTTCGAGTAATAGAACGATACGTAAACAAGATGCCATGCTAGAGCGGGTGGCGCGCGATCTCCCCTAGTGCGCTCACGCCGAGGATCTTTGTGCAATGCTTTAGTGTCAGTTTTTCAAGTTAAGTAATATTTTATGCTACTAAAATAACTGTTTTTTTTTCAAAAAGTGAGGCATAAAGCAACTAATCTTAAACTCCGTGGTCTTGCCCATGACTTCCGTTTGAAATTCCCTACACTACCAGAAGGAGCTCAAATTTGCAGTTCATGTAGATACCAACTCAACATCTCAGCGGGAATATCATCCTTGAACTCTGGTGATATTGCAGAACCTTCCGGTAGAGATAAGGTAGATGCTGAGGATCATGAAATGATATCTGACGATGATGAAGATTATGAAGATTAAAATATGACAGCGAAAAAGATTTAGACTTGGTAAAATTATCGAAAAATGCAATGCTTCTAAAGATTTTCAAGAACAATTTGAACATTTCTCGCTTGTGCCAAAATCTTGGGACGAAGAAAACTGATGCAGGTGCTCAATACATCAGAGCGAAAAGCAAGAAATGTCAAAAAATTAGTTTCAGAGCATGGAATTCTTACGCTTCCGAATCCAAAAAGAGGAAGAGCATTGACTCCTGAAACTAAAACTCTAGTGAAAAACTGTTATGAATGCGATGACATAAGTCGAATAACGCCAGTGGTGAAACACTTTGTGTCGATCAAGAATGATGATTGAACTGGTTCACATGTTGAAAAAAGGTTACCACTGTGTAATGTTAACGAGTTATATGCTCAATTTACATCAGAACAGGCCTGAAGATCAGTATTTCAAAATTCACAAAACTGAAACCTCGTCATTGTCAATTGATAATTAATGAAATGAATATTCAACATTTAACCGAGGATACTGACATGGCGATCACAAATTAGCACGACTGTCTGGATGCTATTGTATGACCTAACTCTACAAGTTTCTGCAATTTAGGAGTGTGATGAAAACTGTCCAGGTACTGCAAACTTCAAAGATAACATCACAAAAGCTTTTGATAAACATTGTATTAATAAAGTGAGATTTTAAATTTGGTTACAGAGCGACAGATGTAATGGATACTGATGAATTCCTAGGTGATTTCTGTGAAAAGCTGTTGAAATTAAAAACTCATCACTTTATTTCAAAGGAGCCTGGTGAGTTTTTGATTTGCTTCAATTTCGCTGAGAATTACGC
>CAKNWW010190540.1:0-12897 GCA_932074435.1 Andricus kollari
CATGATACGGAGAGGATACGATGTGGATACTATAGCGATACGCTGTAGCGTATCCGTTCCGTTCATTCGGTCCGCTAGGGATTAATGTTAATTCTTTTCCTTATTACCTAAGACCGTTCTAGTGAATTTAGTTTGGTCTAATACTATAGGACGATTGAAAATCGCGCAAAGACATTTGACTTATCTGACCACCCTGCTGTTCGACGTATAGTGTCAGCGTCCACACCCTGCAAAGCAGCGGATGATGTTGCCGCATGTTTGGTACTGTACGCTGAGAATGTTATGGTATCAATGCCTGCTCAGAAAAGGCAGGAATTAATCCATCGAGCTAGGGACTGTGGAGACGCTGCTCTATGCGGTTTTTTGGAACAAATAAATAATTTGTTTTCTTTTTGCTGAATCTCTTTGGTTCTTGAGATGGAGGCTAAAAGTGTGTTAGCCACACAGATGATGCTTTCCCTTTCCTTGAGAAAAGGTAACGTCAGTAGAGGTTGGAAATTATCCCGACGTGAAGTTTTTATTCTGTCAGGTATCGTGATCCGAATTGATGCAGTGTCTTGATGAATCTGATTCATTTTTATCAGTGAGAAGGTTTGAAGTCTGTGAGCTGTAGCTAATGCGAGAAGAGTTATCATTTTTTCGCGGAGGAGCGTTTGCTTGGAAAGGAGGGGACATGTTATTTTATAACCTTGAATGCATTCTAGCACAAAAAGATCAGAACATATCGACTCCCATTCATTATAGAAGTGTTTCAAGCGTCCACCAGAGTTCCTTACCTCTACTTCTTCGATTCTTCTGTAGGTTTCTGCTGAGTCGATGGCTTTTGAAACTGAGCCTTGCGCTTCTGGAAGTTTCGTTTGTTAAACTCGCCGAAAGGTTTGTTTGGGTAATGCGATTTGGTGCCCGCTTGTGGTTTCTCAAATTTGACAAACGGGCCCTTCGAGTTTAAAGCACCTGCTGTATTTTGTTTGTTAGCTGGAGGAACTTGAAGATCTTGTCTAAGTTTGTCCATAGCTTTAACCTCTTTGACTTTCTCTAAAAGATTAGAGCCGTAAAGGAATTGATCTGGAGTTGTACGCTCTAAGGCATCACGAACCTGTCTGTTTAAACTGGGAGACACAAAAGCCCTTCTTGTAGCAGAAGATCCTCGATAAACCTGATTCATGAGTTTACCAGAATCGCACAATCTGTGCAGGAGATCTAGCTTGTCGATTTCGTCATCTGATAGCAGACATGAAATTGCTGACCCTAAGGCTACACCTGCCATGTTCTGAGCTGATATAAATTTTTTGTCTCTTTGGACCAATGCTTCAGTGGACATGGATACAATTTCTGGATTTAATTGTGGTGCTTCAAAAAGACATTTAGTCGATTCTCGAGGGTACTGATCCAACAGTTGCTGCATTTCCTCTTTTTCCAAAAGAGACGAAAGCCAATGACTCCAACGAGCTGACAATTCCTCCTGGATAACAATTTCGGAATTTTTTGGTTTTGAAGGATCTGCACCCAAGATCTCAAGGACTTCGGGCTCAAAGCTTGACTCTTCTGGGATTTTATTTTCCAAAAGGGAGTCTGAAACTTTTTTAACTTCTGACATTTCTCCTGCCAAATTTGCGTCTCGGAAACTTTTTCCTTACTCTTCTCATTTGCGATGTTGTCACCTTTTTCTAATGCCTCTGATCCATTAACAGATCGATTTTCATAATTTTGAAAATCTATACTGAGAAGGGTACGAAGGGCTAGGCTTTAAGTCTTTCCACGAAAGGATATGCTCTACCACAATGAACAGGTTGGCTGTGGTTTTGTCTCTGAGGATCGAACCAAAACGCCATATTTAATAAGACGATGCACTTACCTTTGTCCAAAAAACGTTGGACTTTTTCGTTTAATTTTTTAATTTTCCATAAAATATGCTTCTCTGTCATCGTCCCTGTCATCCTTATGACTTCTTTTCTTATGTTTTCCCATTTCAGATGAAAAAATTTCGTCAAAAAAGGAAAAATTGACTGAAAGTATTTCTTGCGATGTGATTCACTTGAACACAAAGAAAACAATGATTCCACCTGGCTGCGAAGCAGACTACTACAAGTTTTTAATATCGAAGACGAGGCTTGCATATAATAGAGTTGAACCTAACGTAGAAAGTTCGCATTTTGTACAAAATCGAGTGCAAAGCATGAGATGCGTGATGAGAATATCTTCGTTAAAGCCGAAGGAGCTTTAACAAAAGAGAATTCACAATCGTCAAATTACAGTTGTCGATGGTTTGACATTTAATTTTAAAAAGTGTGTGCGCGAGGTAAAAACATTATCGAGCGCAAACCGCGAGGACCAGCAGCCGCGCGCCTTAGGCGCGCTCAAACTTGCATACGAGAAATGGCTCCTTCGCTACCCCTGTGGCTGAGCGAGTGTGCGCCGCTGCAAATTCTCCTGAAGTAACTTAAAGTACATTTCAAGTATTATTTTATTTCCCCTCGGCCGTACACGGTTATTTTCCCTCGCGCAGTTCCGGCATCTCACACCACGGTCCCTGCATATTCTCCTCCGCGTCAGTGGCTGACCAATTAAAAAGAGGCCCGAAGAGCGGAAAGTCTTGAATCAAGTATTTTAGAATGACGTCATGGGAATACGTCATATGACTTTTTCGAGAAAATATTCTAAACGTAAAAGTCATAAATGTACAAATAGTAATATTTCTCAAGTGTAGAATGTATTTGTTGCAACACCCACCTCAAAAGTTGACGTTTTCATGCTTTTAAATGGTGCCTAAAGGACCTTATTTGAGCAGACTATGTGCGAAAAAATGTTCGCGCATGCCCAGTTTAAAGATGACTTACTTTATGCACTGGTGAAAAACCTGGGCATGCGCACTTTCGAGATGAAGTACTTTAGACACTGGCATTGCCAACTTTAAACACTGGCGATGGTATCTCCTTGAAATAAATTTAGATTTAACCCTTTCAGGGGCAGTGGGACGTATACGTCCCACTTGTTTTTTCGCAGCTTTTCAAGCATTTCTGATACATTTCACCTTGTTTAGTGCACAATTATTTGATTTTAGATTCTTGAGGGTTCATTTAAAGTAATTATCATAAAAGAACTCTGTAAAATTGTTAATTAACAAATAGTTACAAATAATTGAAATCGAAAAAAGTACTTTTTTCGAATAAAATCGGCTGTTTATAAAGTACTAGTCCTATAGCTGTGACAAATTTTTTCCAGTTACATAACACGTAGAACTGTAACATATATTTTTTGCAGAATTTTCGGCAGGCCAGTTTTTTTTTTTTTTTTGAATTCATAAAAAATTACGATTTTTGACAAATTTTCGGCATAAGTGCATGTAATGTACCGTATTTGCGATCGATTATTAAATCTTGAAAAAAAAAATGTTTTTCGGGCCACTGATTGAGAATATAATGTCAACATTGCAAAATTCAAAATGGCGGATTCAAAATAACGGTTATATTAGTGCAAATCGCCATTTTTTGCACTTACTATGAAAGCTAGTGTATGGGGGCTTTTGAGGGCGCTGATTACAAATCTGATGTCAGAATTGTAAAATTCAAGAAGGCGGATTCAATACAGCCTGCACGGCATTGGAGTGGGGACCGTCCAAACAATACCCATACAGCAAGTTTTGTGCCAATTATTCGAAAACTTCAAAATTAGAGTAAAATAGTTGCCATCTTGTATCCACCATTTTGAAATTTGCAATTTTGACATCAAATTTGCAACCTACGACTCCAAAAACCTCCATACAACGTGTTTTGTGCAAATTGTTCCAAAAATTCAACATTAGAGTCACATAGTCGCCATATTGGATCTGCCATTTTGAATTTTGCAATTCTGATGGCAGAATCATGCTCAGCGATCCCGAAAACCCCTAAGTTACCATTAATATCAAGAATTAGTTTAACAGAAAAATGTGCCCCTGAAAGGGTTAACTTGAACAAATCTTTTAATGATTGAAGTTTTATTTTCAGGGTATCGAACATTTTATTCAAAAAAATTTGTTTAAAGAATTTAAAAATCTTTTCTTATAAGATTGATATTTTTCGTTCACTCCTCCTAACACTTTTTCGGACGGGCGTTGCAAAAAATAACGTGTGATACACGTGCGCATAGGTGATTGCTAACTCGTGTGATTGCATCATTCGCCTGCGGCTCGAAGCACTCGTCCGGCTTATGCTGCAAAATTCCCGACCTTCCAGTTTCACGGAATAAAATAAAATATCCTAAATTTCCGGTTAGTGGTACTCTAACCTCATATTTCGGACAGGTGCTTAATTTCGTGAAACTGAAAGGTCTTCAACCGATAAAAGGATGAAGAAACGGAATTGCGCAAATGCATTCTACACTTGAAAAGATTACTATTCAGACCTTTATAACTTACCTTTACATTCAGGATATTTTCTCCAAAAAGTCGTATGCAGTTGCAGTACCATGTACTAATCCCCCTGACGGCCGACATTTCCACCTAGCCTAGCATATCGTCGCAGTACGTCATGCTGCAAGACTCAACATGCCGCGAAATATTTGCTTCGTTTTTTGATTGTATTACATATATTGATTTTTAGTTGGCAAATTGTCTTACGCCAACAAAAGCACTTGAAAGACACTTGAAAAACACTGATGCATGCACACAGGCGCGACTTTATCAACTGCGCAAATCGGGGCCGTCTGAACCGTTTTCAATTGAAATGCATAATATTGCGCAACATACTCGACTAAGTACTCGCGCACTGCCAGCCCTTGCGAGGCGAGATTCGCAACCATCTCTCGCCCCTTGGACTGAGAAACTGCGTGGGCCAGCAGTTCTAGGAATGTCGGGTGTATTTATCTGTATTATTATTGATAGTATTTATTGATTTCAAATCGACCCGCGCTGTTCGGCACATACACAGTTGAAAAAGTTGCGTACAGGTGGCGCATCGATACAAGAACGGGGTAGCCAATGAACTTCGCTTGACCAAAATATCCTGCCCACTCGTTGTAAAGGTGGGGGCCCCTCTAGCGTGGAAATACAAGAATCTTTATGGCGTTTTCATACCTCTGCTTGTCGGCAGTGGCAGGCAGCCTGCCTACAGACAGTCCATAAAAGTGAAAGAAGCCGACCATTCTCTATCTCTTTCACTCTTGTGGACATTTCGTGGACAGGCTGCCTGCCACTGCCGGCAATCGGCGTTTGAAAAGGCCGTTACGTTTCAAGGCCGGGGAAATAGGCGAGACTTCACTGTACTTCGAAGTGACATGAACTTTTGTAAATTAACTAAAGTAGTGAATACTGTATACAATCTCCTAAAATAACTCAAAGAACTTTGTAGCAATTTGAAGTACCTTTACGTAAATTAACGTACGTAATAACAGCTGTTCATTCAATACTCCTGGAAGTATCTAAAAGTCTCCTGAAGTGACTTGAAGTACTATGAAGTATGTAGTTTTAACATACTTTAAAGTAATTGATTGATCTGCATTTTGTTGCAATGACTTTGAGTACTTTAAAGTAACTGCTATTAGCAAATAACTGCTGTATCTCAATCTCCTGAAATATATTATGCCAATGTCAAAATTTAAATTCCTTATTAACGTCCACAATGTAATTCTAAGTAACGTAAGATGGGGCTTTAAATATATAAATTCTGACCCTTTTTTGCATATCGTCAAGTTAAAACATTTAATTTAGCTATAAATAATTTTTTGTTGCAACCCAATGTGTGTCCGTCTTTACTCCTCATGGGGAGCCCCACTTTAGCCCTACCCTGCAGAATGGGGCTAAGGCGTCCAATTTCAATAAAAAGGCAAGAGCCGCTATTCCGTAATACCGAGGGATATGCAATATAAATAAGTGAATATTGTCAACAAGATTTCAACCAGACGCTTCGACTGTCAAAGTTCTTGCCTCGGTGCGCATATCCGGACCATAGTTGAGACTACTACCAGATTACTACCGCGTTTGACCAGGCTACCGGACGCGTCCTCGGGTTGCGGGTAGGGGATCGGGGGACCGTGTACCGACGGTTTCTGCTGAAGAAGGTTACACAATTCAATAAGCAATCGCAGACAATGATCCAGGGGTAATCCCGAAAGAATAACCTTGGGAATAACTCCGAAGCCAAGGCGTTAACAACCGTGCCGAAGGTAGAGTGGCCCCTGGATGTGGTGTTCCTAACGTGTCTCTAGGATTTTAGGTCGCCTTCTAAAGTATTGAGACCTTATCCCCGCATGCGTGGCTCTGTGGGGGTGGACGGATACTTCCCTAGCTACTCGTTGGAACAATATGGAGCAAAATAAAACAAAATAAAACAGGAGTTTGTGTGTGAGGAGTTGGGAAGTGATTTGGACGTTGCGGAAGAGCTCTACATAAGCCAAAAGATGGAGTTTAAAAATAAAATTCTATCGTGGAGCGAAATTTGGAAGAAAATTAAAAGCTCATTGAAGAGCTGTGTGGCGTACTGAAGAAGATGTAGGATTTCTGCGATTCCAAAAGAAATATGTTCATGCCAATCAAAGAAGCGCAGAAAGTGGTAAGTAAAATGAAAGGTACCAGGATTTTCGTCAAGTGGCACTTCAGCTTTGTGCCACAGGGTGTTTGCTAGACCATCGGCAAGAAGTTGAAGGAAGCCAAGGAGAAGGCACGGCTGAGCAAAGATTCGACCTCCACACTGAAGAAGGATGGTGTGAAAATAACACCTGCACTCAAGCCGAATGAGATAAAGAAGCCGCAGAGGTTAAAGCCAGACACCCTTGGTGTAAAAATCCTTCTTGAGGTAGGACCTGCAGCGGATGGAAGTTCAAAGCTGTCCGCTGCCATCAAAGAAGCAGCTGGCGAGTAAGGTAGCGTGTGCGATTTCTTCCCTCGCAACGAGGTCTTGGAACTGGACACGACAACGGACGCGGAGGAAGTCAAGGCCGCCGTAAGGAAGCACTTTGGTGAATCCATGCGCGTTGAGCTCAAGGTGAGTATAACGAAGAATGCCTTCAGAGGAAATCTGACGGCCTACGTCGAAATGAAGGAGGAACTGGCGACAAAGCTGTTGCGTACAGGACACCTGAAGGTGGGCTGGGTGTCCTATAGAGTACGAAAGAAGGCGGAGGTCCTAAGATGTTACCGCTGCCAAGATTTCGGCCATATGGCTATGAAGCTATGAAGGTAATGATCGAACCAGAGCCTGCTAGAGGGGCGGCAACGAGGTCCACAAGGCTACTGTATGTAACAGCACACCTCAGTGCTACCTCTGCGACGAGAAAGATGAAGAGCCCCGGACCGATCATCTGCCGAGATCTAGGCGATATCTGTCGTTTAAGGAGGCAGCCCCGTGTAGGAAGCCTTCAAACAGATAGCAATAACCAACCTCACCGAACTATGATTTCGAAGGACGACGAGCCCGTTGCGCGACACTGTCGCGCTGCTGAGGCCGATGCATGCACCATGGTTGGGGCTGGGATATGGAGAAGAGCAAGTTGGCATAAACAGCAGGACACCGAGTTACGGCGTAGAAGCCTTACCCACATGTTCCTGAAGTAATGCGAAAACGGATTCCGGGGACTTGAGTTGGCAGGAAGAGGGAGTGAGTTGATTGGATATTAATGTTTTTTATATCAAGTCCTACACGTAGTGTGTAAGTGCATTCTTACCTCCTCTGCAAAAAAAACTAGTGAATCCCAGAAGGATTCCCATGCTCGAATCGAGGTAATAATCCATAGAATACTCAGTGCACAGCTTCTCGTGTAAATAATTATTAGACTTAGAAATATTGAAAATTCTAGGTCCGATCCGACAGGTCCTACTGTACGGAATGACAAAATATCATGAGCTATAAGTTTCTGCTGTTACTTTAAAGTAAATTAGCTTGATAAGATAAATAAAAATCAAAAAAGTACTTCATTTCAGTAAAAGCATAACCTATGTGTTGCTGCATGTCACAACCTTATAATGTGGATATATCTCCTTTATCGAGATTGAGAACTTATTTTAGTCATACATATTAAGAAAATTGACGTTTCGACCCGTCTTTGGGTCTTCCTCAAGATGATAACATTATTTAAAAAGTGTCTGTAAAAATATACATTTTTGATCAAATTAAATTCGTACATCTAATAATAAATTTCACACTAAATAAATTACATATATGCATTAAAATCGTTACCTGAAACGAATCGTTCGATGGCATTGAAAACACAAACAAAACGGTTATCAATCAGAACTGTTAAATATTTTGTTGTTTTTTACATTTTTTTTTAACTTATGTAGTCGTCCTCTTTAGACAGAAAGAAGAGACTACTCGTCGAAAACGTTTTTAAGTAATTATTGTCGGAGAAAGAAAAATTGTAAAGTCAATGTTGTGAACTGAGCCAGGACGACATTTTGATGAACACATTAATTTAGTACAGAGAAGGTAATATGGCGTCATATTTGATTATATGATTAGATATTGAGTAATTATAGTCATTATAGCTAAAGACACAGCAACGCGCCAAAATCTTTGAAATTAAAAAAACAAATCAATTTAATAAGCATTGCTAAACATCATTAATATGCATTTTTTCAATTTGTAAATTAGCACACAAATTATTGTACTTTTTAATAAAAATCGATTCTATAATTTTTCTTTTGTATGTAATATTTTTTTTTGCAAATATTCTGATGTTTTTGAATTAAAAGTCGAAATAATGAACAAAAGACCAAGCATGCTGAGATAGGCCCGTGTTGTTATTACCGATTCTGCAATCTCTTTTATGTTCAACTATTCGCGTTTTAAGTCTTCTGCTAATTTCACCTATGTAAATCTTTGAACAACCTTTACATTTTATGAGGTAAACAACACCCGATAAATTTTCTATTGATTCAGGATCTTTTTTTTTTTTAATATTGTACAAATTCTCTAATTTATTATTGTTTTTTTAAATATATGCATTTATATTAAATTTTTTAAGGGAACTTCTAATTCTTTCTGATAAACCTTGTATATACGAAAGAGTTAAGCTTTTATCATTTTTATTTAGTTTTTCTAACCATTTTGACTTTTTCCTCTTACTAGAATTGTTATAAATTTCATGTGTTCTTTCTTTAATTATACAATTTATAAGAGGTAATAGATAATTGTTGATAATTAATCTTTCTTTGATTTGTTTAATATTATCTTTTCTAAACTGAACATCGCTAAGTTTTATGCCTCTGTCAATTAAATTTTTGATTAGTCCTATTTTTTGTTCAAAAGGATGGTGTGAGCTGTAATTTAAATATTGACCAGAAAATGTAGGTTTTTTATACCAATTTGTAAAAATTATTCTATCATCTTTTTTTATCACTGACAAATCGAGGTAGTTTAGAGTGTTGTTTTCCTCAATATCGTGAGTAAATTGAACTGACTCATCGATGCTGTTGAACACGTTGACAAATTCCTGGATTTTTGTTGTTGAAATAATAGCAAGCACATCATCTACATAACGTTTATGAAAAAGTGGCTTGAAATTTAAAAGTGACAACGCTCTAGATTCTATGTCTTCTAATACGATATTCGATGTGATTAGAGATAACGGAGACCCCATTGGGCAGCCTGATGTTTGTTTGTATTAACATTTATTGAAAGAAAAAACTGTATTGTTAAAAACTGTTCTAACCGCGACAAGTATTTCGTTTTTTGAGATTTTAGTTAAATTTCTATATAGATTTAATTTTTCTTATACACAGTCCATAGCCAAATCCAGAGGGATATTGTCAAACATGGACATCACATCTAGAGACACCATGGAATGGGAAGACGGAATTTTCAAGTCTTTTATTTTTTCTCTATCAAGAAGACGTTCAAAGAAAGGTTAAAATTCAAGACTTCTGTCTGGAATTTTGGAATTATAATAACCTTATAAGAGCGCAAAATAAGAAAATAATTCAAGAAATTCTGTCTGGACTTCGAGAATGTCATTTTGAAACTTCTCAACGGATTATTTAAAGAAACGGGGCGAACCCACATTCGATATATAATTTCTGACCATATCCAACTTTTTCCTATGAATTAGGAACTTTTTACAAAAATCGTTCTACAGAAAAAAGTAAACATCTTTTCTTAGTTAAAATATGCAATGATTTTTTTAAAACAACATACTATATGATAATGACATAAGTATCCAAAATAACAATGAAAAATTTTTCGGATTTTTATTCAGAAAAAGAGAATAAAATGATAAAATACGAAATGATGGGCGACCCGGTTTCCCCAGCGTGTCCCGTGCCCCTTATGGTACATCTCCATGCCTCTAAATCGCGACGACAAAATAAAAAAATTTCAATTACACTAATTTGACAGATTTTTCCAGAAGAGAGATTTTCCAAAAAGCTTTCTTCCCAAAAGTTCCTCACTCCTAGCGGAAAAAAAATTGTTTATCATACAGTTCCGGCAGGTTTTGAAAAAAAAATAATGCTGAAGTCAGAAATAAGTCTGTAAACCACTACACGGGATCGCAAGTTTCACACTCGTCGGTAAACGCCTATTTTGCGCACTTGTATAATAAATGGCTAAAAACTTGACGGAAATAGATAAATAAGCAAATTAAATCCTATTTTTACTTTTTTTACAATTTCAGTGTATGTCTCAATCTTGGTATCTGGCGGTCGATATGCAGTTGGTTTGGATCTCGCCAATTTTTCTTTTTCCGATGTTGAAGTTGAAAAAGAAAGTATTTTTCTGGATTATACTCGTTTTTGGAGTTAGTGTGTCTATCATTGTCCCATTTATTTTAACTTACTACGAGAAATTACCTGGAACTATGCTCTATTACAAGGGGTTAGTGTTTTTTAAATGTTTTTCATACATTCTTTTAAACCTAAACCTGAATACAATTTCTAAAAATGTTCTTCACAGAAAAGAACAAAAAGGTAAAAAGCGTTTCAGGTCAAAATTCTAGGGGTAATCTCTCCATACAAAAAAAATTAAGATCGGTAAGGGTATTAGTTTTTACCTGAAACGCATTTTACCTTTTGTTTTTACTGTGTTAAAGTGTATGAAAATTTGTATAGAAAGAATGAAAGCTTAACTTATGTCAACTATTTCTTTTTCAGATTGGCCGATACAGCAAAAGTCTTTGTCTTGATTTACATTAAAACTTACGCAAGAGCTGGTCCATATATCATAGGTTTAGGTTTGGGATATTTGCTCCACAAAACACGTTCTTGTAAAATCACAATGTCGCCAGTAAGTATTTACATACCTGTATATTAAAAAATGCCATACAGTCATCATTTCCAAAAATGAAGAATGAGCGTTTGAGATTCTTTTATTGCTGAATGGAAATAAAAGAAGGTTATTTCGAAAAATTCTTCAGGTTCCGTGAAACTGGAGGCTAAATTTTTTATTTTTCGGTTTAGCTTCACGCTACTAAAAGTTTGAAAAGTTTGACAGTTCAGACGTGATAAAAAATGCAATGTTTATTATAGTATCTATTTAAAAAACAAAAAAGTTCCTTCAAATTATATTATTCTTGTGAAAAGGAAAAATTCATGGGAAAATGTAATTAAAGTTCAAAAAACTGTAAAGAGTTATAATGTTTTTTGTATTTTTCTGAAAAATAGATTTTTTTGTACCAGAAACCCATATTGTTTTAAATTAATGACGGACTGGCGTGGGGTAGCAAAGGAATCATGTTCAGTCATGTTAAAGTCAACGAAAGTGAACAAGACAATTTATCACCGTGATCCTTAACTTCTATATTCCTTGTATCAATTTAATCCGGGATACGAGTCCCCTAGCCGATCCAATACAGCACCCCTTTGTGCCCAAAAAAAGGTTTTGGTTGTTTTGGAAAATTGGCAAAGATGTAGCCTCCAGAAGCTACGACCGCGATCGATCCCGACGCGACCGGAAGTAATACGTCATCCGCCTCGTCACTTCTCACAACACCAGAAGACGATCGAGTTGGGAAATCACTGAACAAGTAATCGAAACTTTAAGAAAAACTGACTTTAGTGAAAGGACTCAAAAAATTGAATTGTCCAAATGAAGCACAATTGATCTTAAATCGTTGCACGAACCCAAGAGGCCACACTAGCCTACACCTAGATGAAAATTGAACTCCTAAGATCAAAGGTCGGAACCTGCTCAACAAAGGAGCTTAACGCTACTACCTGAGTTGAAGTTGAATAAATAACATGACAACAACAAAAATGAATAGAACGTGGCAACGCTGTAACCTGCGGTTGCTTTTCAGCAGACCATATAGCAGACGCTCCGAAGTTCGAACAGGACTGCCAATTAAATTGGCGGGAATTAATTCAAATTTGAATTATGGGAATCACAAATCATAATAAATAAACATTCGCAACTTTTTTAAATTTTAAATCCATAATATAAATACATAATACTTGAAAGTGTATATATGGGTATACGAATTCGGAATTCAAAAAATATATATTAGTACGTGTGCAAAATCCAAATAAATGCGATTTTTTTCAAACTTTGAATTTAAAATTAAAAAAAAAACAATACTTATAAAAATCCTGTAAATATAAATGCGGAATATTTTTAAATTGTAAATTTATTTCAAAAACAATACTTATAGAACTGTAAATATAAATTTGCAATGAGGTAGGATTTTTTCAAATTTTGAATTTGAAATTTATAAGAAACACAATACTTATATTTTTTATTTGAAATTAGTAACAAAACAAATACGTACAAAAATCCTGTAGATATAAATTCGGAATAAAGTCGGAATATTTAGAAATTTATACCAGAAACAATACATTATACAAATTCTGTAAATATAATTTTGGAATAAAGTGAGATTTTTTAAAATTTTGAATTTTAAATTTATATCAAAACCAATACTTATAAAAATTATGTAAATATAGCTTTGAAATTAAATTGTAATATTTTAAAATATTTAATTTGAAACTTATAA
>CAKNWW010190573.1:0-14831 GCA_932074435.1 Andricus kollari
AATTTGTATCCAAAATGGCTGGCTAACGAACTTGACCTTTATTTTAGGACACTTAAAGAGTATACCAAAGCCCAATCCAATCTGACAATTCTTTCGAAAACTATCGTGCTAACAAACTAAAAATCTACATACCCACATACCCACATACATACATACTTACATACCCACATACAGACAGACAGACACATTCGTAAAAACCTGTTTTTTGGTTTCAGGGGGTCCCAAAACGTGGACATTTGACAAAAACTGGGGGGGGGGTCAAATTTTACACAAATCTAATACCTTCTCTGATGAGAATGTAAAAATCTACAGGTTAAACATGTAATCCGTTTAACACTCCATCATTAAAGGCTTTAAGCTAGTCAAGGAAAGATTCTTGGACTGTCAAAGTAGTCATTTACGCTAATAATTTTTTTAACACTTTCATAAATTTCTAATGTTATTATCTTTGATTTTGTTACCTGTTTTATGATTAACGCAACTTATTTTTAATCGCTGAAGCCCCTCGAATAATCTAACAAGCTGAAAATACGGTAAAAAATCTTGGCCTTGTTCTACGGTTGAAAAATGCAGAATACGGGGCTGGCTTTGCTATTCTGGTATAGTTATCGCGAAAAATCAGGTCTCTGGAAGCAAAAAGTTTTCTAGGATTTTATGAATTGAAATTATATTATCAGTCATGTATGATGGCATACAATTTTTTTTAATGAAAAAAGTAAACAATTTTCGCAAAATAATTATTTTAACAATAGTTTTTGGAATTGAATATTTTCGTACTGTCGCTTCTTATCAATTTTTAAAAAATGGTTGAATTTAGTTAAATCACGGTTCATGTTTTTAAGAAAAACATTCTCTGCAACTCTACTGTTACAAAATTTAAAAATAAGTAAATAATCTTCAAATTTATTTATTTGCTTAAAAAACGTTTCCTTTAAAAAATTGTTTATCGATTTCAGCCATAGAAACGTATTCTTTCAAAGTTGGAAACAGAAGAGTTGTAGAAAATATTTTACGTGAAAAAATAAGCCATTATTGATTAAAATTTAAACATTTCTCAAAAACCTTTTATAAGTTTAAAATTGTTTTCATGAATAATAATGTGTTTTTTTCCGTTGCAATGACATCATCAGCAATATAATTGCGACTTTTAAAATCATAGAAATAATATTTTTTCAGAGATCTGTTTTTTGAAACGACAACTACCTTAAGCAAATCAGGTGTGAAAATAATGTAGCAGGTTTCCTACTATGTAATTGCTTATTTATACAGGGTGTCCCAGAATAAGTGTCCGAACTTATAAGTCCGGACACTTTTTATTTAAATAAGTGAAAAATATCATTTTTATTTCACTGAAAGTTATTTCTTGACCAAGGAATGCTATTTCATGAAAAATTATATATTTCGATTATTTAAATCAAAATTGTTTAAACACATTATTTAAATTTGTGAGCTACAAAAAAAGTAATTACATAATTCGATTTTACTTCACAAATTACATAAAGTCCGCGAACTGGAAAATACAATACAATTATTAACAAATCAATCAAAAATGAAAGTTTGCTGTCCTTTGCTTTTTTTCGTAAGATGAACGATTAATTTTAATAAAAAATGTGCTTTTCAGTAATTCTCTAGAAAAACAGCTATAAAAAATGCACACACGTTTTATGAACTAGAATGCAAAAGTCTTTCAACTCTCTGTCAGATCATGCGGTAGCGCTCCGAGTTTGTTACTGGAAAGTCTGGGCTCGATTCCTGCTGCCTGTAGTTGTTGCCAATTTTTTTAATAATCAAATTTTTGTTGTTGAAATTAGCTATAACGTTTATTTTACTGGAGCCAAAAGTTTAATTTGTAATTAACTATTTTTTCTCATATGAAAAAATTGATTTTTTTAATCTTTACCACTTTTACTCCAAGAAAAGTTGTTTTTAATAGAAAATTCTCATTTTTCTTCATTCAATTGGAAATTTATATTTTTGTTGAATAACATTGAAAATAAAAAAGAATTTTTTTTAGGAAAATGACACTTAGTTATTAATAATTTTTTGATATGAGAAGTAGATTTTCTTTTCTTTGTAAAAAATAAGATTAAAAATAAATAAATTAAATTTTTGGAAAAACGACACGAGAAACGTTAAAAATGAAAAGACAAAAGTTGTTCAAGAACCAAATATCTATAAATTTGTTATAAACTCTTGTTATAAAAATATATTTAAAAAAATTAACTTTTTGGAAAAGAGGCAACAAGCTACAATAACATTTTATTCAACAAAATTTTTCGCCTAAATTATATTTACAAAGCTCAAAAACACCGTATAGTAGGATGCGTATTTTCAGTTTTAATCGTAAAAAATAACATTGAAAATAAACAAATTGACACAAGTTGCAATAAAATGTTTAATAACAATTTTTTTAAAATAGGATGCGCACTTTTTTATAAAAACAAGACAATGAAAATACTTTTGTGTCAATTCCAATGCATAGTATGAATTGTAATAATATAAATTTATTCAAGAGTTACATTTTTCAGGTTAGCCGCGAATAAAATTTAATGCAAAATAAGAACCAAATATTAAAGTAATCATTAAAAATAAAATTTGTAATTTATTTTGTAATATCTGAATAAGCAGCCCTAGACCGAGGTAGAGAAATAATTATAATATACATTTGATATAATAGAGTTGAACATAATTTAGAAAAGTTCGCATTTTCAACAAAATCGAGTGCGAAGCACGAGATACGTGATCAGAATGTGTTCGTTCAAGCCGACGGAGTTTAACAAAAGAGAATTCACAACCGCCAAATTACAGTTGTAGATGCTTTTAAAAAAAAAAAAAAAAAAATTTTTAAAAAAAATTAAAAAAAAAAACACTTTCTTAAAGATTACCAAGACTCAGATACTTTATTCAATACAATTTTTGTCGCAATAATTTGGCTGTGCGCGGTCAAAACACAATTAGTGCCAATCCAAAAAAGTGTATTTTCTGTGCGTCAACTTCAGATTAATGTTTCAAAATCCATTTAAATGTTTTTAAATCTTAAAATATTGTTATAAAAACATTTATAGACTAAATACTACTGTGTACAAGTATTATTTGCCTGAAAACGTGTTTAACTCAATTTGGAAGAAAATTCCGCTTACCGTGTTTTGACTGCACATAGCCACAATATAATTATGTGAAAGTAATACATTTTTTCCAAATGTAATAAGCAAATTGACGTTTATGCTCTTATTGAATAGTGAGGCTTTCGGTTTTTTATAACATGGATTACAAGTTACTTTTCAGTAACAATTTTTGACATTACTTCATTTCACGGTAAAAATTGTTAATGTTTTAAACAAATTTAATGAAGAAATGCACAATTCAGCCATTCGTTAACATATAGACCCAGTTTTTTCAGATTTCCTTAAAAAAATATGTACTTAACGTTAAAAAGTAGCAAAATTGTTAATGTGTTTATAACATTATTTGGATGAAAAAATGTTTACCTGCTGGTAAATTATCCACCCCAAGCAGAAAAATGATAAATAGTGTGACCACTATGGATAAACTATATATAATTTTACCGTCTGGGACGTAGGAGGATATTGTGGAGATACTAATATTTAATATTGTCGAAACATCAAAGTCTATGTGTTAGAAAATGGCTAAATTGTGCACTTGTTCAATTAATTATATTAAACAATTAATCATTTTTACCAGAAAATAAAGTAATGTCCAAAACTGCTACTGAAAAATAGTTCTTAGTCCATTCCATGACAAACTGAAAGCCTATCTTTTCAATAACAGCTAAAAAATGAATTTTTTAATTAAAATTAATAATGATGCTTTGAAAAAGTGAATACTTTAATATGAAAATTTTAATGTATACAATATCTGAGTCTTCTTAATCCTTAAAAAAACATTTTTGCTCATTAATTCGATTATAAAAAATAAAGAATTTGCTACATATTTACTCACCGATATAAGTGAGCATTCCTAAAAATAATTTGCATTGATTTCAAACATTTTTGAGCCACAGAAATAAGTCTGATCAAAATAGGAGACTGAATTCTATTTTGAGGAAAACATTTTACTATATGTATTATCAAAATTATGAGATGTTATCGAACTGATGTAAGAATTTTACGTGATTGTTATATAATTGTTTCGGAACTGTAATGCTATTATTGCAGAACTGTTATAAAACTACGAAAAATTGTCCGTGTACCTGTTGTAGAACTATTATTTAATATAGCTCCAAACAGATAATAACCGATATAAAACTGTCATGTCATAGGTATATAACTTTTTCATCCTATAAACACTGTGCAGAAAAGTTATAAATATACATATATGACGATGATGTAACTTTTCTAGAACTGTTATATAACGGTTTAAGATGGCTATTTTATATTACCTTCATGAAAGTGATATAGAATTGACATGTAGAACTTACGCAACACTTATGTAACATCTGCGTAATACTCAATATAACTTCATTCTCACGCTGTTATAATGGCGCCTGTCGTATCCCGAACATGTACGTCAGAACAGTGAACCTCAATTGAAGTAACGTTATAAGCTTGGTAGCTTCCGGTATCCTCCATTCTTTTGTGTACAATATTACTCAAATCTTTCTCCTGGCAGGATACCGGCAAGCAAATCGACAATAAAGGATTTACGGGAAGAGTTTTGTTTTTGTATGACAAGTGAAGAACGTACGTGCAATGGTTGCCACGAATTACGCTGCCACTTTTATTTACATAAACTTCCATGCACTCATCATACATGCCCATTTCTATAACATTTCCTATCAAAAGTCCTGGGGGTATTTTTGATGAGGCATCCAGCACTGAGAAAATAATATGTAATTTAAATGGTGTTAAATGCTATTATTTTTTAAATGTTACATAAAAGTTACAAAAAAGTTTTATATTTATAACTTGAGCAATATTTCTGTGACTAAATAATTCTCACTGAACACAAATTATATAATTTTGTTACGTAAATGTTACATAAACGTTGCGTGAAAGTTTCGTAACCATTACATAACATATACGTAATAGCGATGTGATAAATTTCCGCATAATAGGCTTTAAGTAAACTCTTGAATTTGTAGAACATGTAACATTTGTGTAACAGTTAAGTCACATTTAAACACAATAATTTAAATATTTACTTCTTAAAGCCCACATTTCTTTCTTGTCAAGTCCACTTTTGTAAGTAAAAATATCAGTTTTGCACGCCTCATTAGAAAATAAGTCTCTGTTTGTTTCATTCAAAAATGTTAATAAGAGCTCTTCTGGTCCCATCACGTGATACATTTTCTGCAGGTTTAGTTGTTCCAAAAGTTCTCTATAATCTGCGCTGACATTTTTCATGCAGAAAGCAAAACCTACCAATGCACAAACTGTAAAAATGTTTGGAATAGAACTTATCATTTTGAGGATTTGAAGAAATTTGTTTTAAAATGAAATCGTAATTTTATTTATTTAATTGTGACACACTAATTATTTTAATCAGTCACGTTAGTTGAGTAACTATTTAAATATTTCACGTTTATGTGGCTAATAATTTCAGATGATACTCATTTCACTAAACTTCTGGTATAGTAACTGAAGAAAAATAGCTCGAGTTCTGACCTTATAAGCCTTTAGGGTTTGCATGTCGCTTAATGACAATGATGTTAAAGTCCCTAATTAGCATTATACCTTGAGATCAGAAACAGGTTTTTATTATAATTCTTTGTGAATTTCAGTAATAACATGAAGCCTGGCCGCGAAGATAATCTGACAAAAACAGTATCGATGACTTATTCAACGAAGTGTCTCGTTCCAAAATTCGGGATGAGTAGTAAAATATTTTCTCTAAGCATGGCTAGTTGTCCCGAATTTTCGAGACTACTAGTACATCCGCTTTTTCAACTCCTTCAATTTTTCGGGACTAGTCGCAGTCTTTATTCAATGATGAATTTCATTTATTTAATGTTGAGCACTAAATTTACGATTTTTCCCTGTGATAAGTTTTAATTTTGGGATTAAATTTGAAATTGTTGAATTTTGAAAATGATATAATTAATAATTAAAAATTTTTTAACTTTGAAAATATTTAATTTTACTTCAAATAATTGAAAATTTAAAGGGCTTCTGTGTAGGAAATTTTCCATTTTTAGTATATATAAGTTCAGGGGTCGGAGTCACTTCAGAGATCTAATATAGTGTTTATAATGTCATGCATTTTGAGAAACAGTAACAAAATAGCGGTTTTTTAAATTTATAAATGATTTCATTATTTAAATTCTGAGCTTAATTTATAGAAGTGCTATATTCAGATTTTGTTATCATTTAAGTTCGAGCAATGGAAGTTGCAAGTTCCCGAATTTTGAGCAAGAGCAGCATCAAAAAGTTGCAAAATTGGTAGTTTTAATTTGTTATATAATGCCGTTGTCAACTGTTTGTAAAATTTTGATATCTTGGGTTTTTGCGAGGGTTTTTGTGTGTATGTATTAACATAAACTGAAATCTGCGTCAACTAGCGATAATTGCCATTTAATTAAGAGCGGTCGATTTATTGTTCCACCGACTTATTACCAATTTTGACGGATTAGGTAGCAGCGTGAACTACCTTTCACTTCAGATCCCAAACGCTAACAATAAGGTCCACAGTGCGCACTTTTGGACCTTTAATTTTAGTTCCCGTAAAACAAGGGTCTAGTTTACGATTGAAGAGGCTTATTTACTTAATTTTTGTAAACTATCTGAGTTCACTGTCCATCTGATAAACCTTCCTAAACTATTTCCCCGCCCATTGTCATAGGAAACGAGATCCTTGCTTCAATACAAGTTTTGTCCAACCCTCATAAAAATATTCATTTGGTGCTAAGCCGAAATTTCTCATTAACTTCAGATTAAACAAAAGTATAAACAGTAGGTAATTTATGGTACACATAAAATTAAATTAGTACCCGGTTTGATAAATGAGTTTCTGAGTTTCCTTGCAAGTCAGAAAATTATTTTGTAGATGAATATCTAAAAATAAACACTAAACTAACCAAATATCGAATAGAGCTAATATTTGCAGTATTATTGATAGTACTTAATAAAAACATTGGAATAAATAATACTGTAAAATGGGGCTATAAGCTGCAGGACGAAAAATAAACAATTTCAAATCCATTAAAAATCTATTCCACAATTTTCCACAGACTGCAAAAGTGAAGTTTTTCACGAGTTTTTTGACACAATCTGACCAAATTTCCAAAAGTAAGAATCGTGTACCAATGCACTTTTTATTCGTTATAACTAACGAATAAGCACCGAACAAGATTTAAATTGAAGTTTAACCCTTTGCGGCGCACATTTTTCTATCAAACAAATTTTACTGTTATATTCACCTTAGTGGGTTTTCGGGGTCGCTGATCACGAATCTAAAGTTAGATTTCCAAAATTCAAAATGGCGGATACAATATGGCGGACAGTTTTTTTTAAGTTGTTAGATTTTTATAAGACTTTTCATTCGGGGGTTTTCGAGGTCGCTGATTACGAATTTGAAGCCCGATTTTAAAAATTCAAAATGGCTGTTCCAATATGGTGGACGAGTTTTCGAAAAATTAAAGGATTCATGAAAAATTTGCAATTTTTTGAAAACTCGTCTGTCATATTGGATCCGCCATTTTGAATTTTGCAAATCTGGCTCCGGATTCGTAATCAGCGATCCCAAGAACCCTGGAGTCCCAAGTTTCATTTCAATTTATTCAATACGTCGTTCAAAACCTAATTCTTTCGTAAAAAAGAGCGATTTTCAAAATTTGTTTATTTATAACTATTTATAATTTAATGCAATACGTTCATCATTATTATTTTTTTAATTCTATAATGCTTTAAATACGATTACAAAAGGAAATTGTTGTTATTAGTTCAAAAACATTGAATTTAGAGAAAAAAGTTAACAGGTGAAAAAGAAAACAATCACTTATCTTACAATCTTTTATTCAGAGAAAGAGATAATTAAATGTATAAAATAAAGTTGCGGGTGAACGGCAGGTTTTTCCCACACGCACCGCTTAGGCCCAGTTTACGGTACTACATATGTGTTGTTCTTATACTACCTGCAATATTATATTTCAATTTTAGCAAAACATTTTGTAATAGGAATAATATAATATGTTTTTCTTTTCAAACTGTAGATTATTATTTAATCGGTCAGAAATCAAAGGGCGCTTTTACATATAGAACCGGATGATTCTGATTAGTATTAATTAATATATAATTGAAAATTTGTTATGGAAATGTTAGGATGTACGTGATAATGCAGCACGTTTATGATTTAACGACAATTTTTCTCGAAAGGATGAAAAATATGAAATTTAGAAATTTTACGGCTTAAATTATCATAATTTTCCCCTGTAAGTAGTAAAGTACTTTCTATTCAGCCTTTCGAACCCCTCCCGCCCTTTATCAAGTTCTGGCTACGCCACTGCTAAGGTCCACTGAGCGCGTTGCAGTAAATCAGTCGAAATCAAATACGAGACATGAGCATCAATGAGCTCATTGAGCAATCTGCCTCCTCATCTCTACTGTAACGTAACAGCTTCTCATTAATTATGATTAACACGCAGTAATATCAGGAGACCTATCTAATGGTCTTAAAATCGTCAAACTTTTACGTGAGAGATCTCAAGTGTGTGAGTAGAGTTTAAAAATACTCAGTAACATAAATTTGGAGAAGGTAACACAGGAAGTTACCGTATGCCACCTAGAATGCGAGAATTTAACGAGAATTTATGATAATTAACGAGAAATGTCATTTTTCACTGCTGCTTTTTGTGGAACTTTATTATAGATAGCATTTTGTATTTAAAACTTATTTTGCATGTATTGTATCATTACTTTTTACTATTTTTTTTTGCTTGTGCTTGAAACAGAAAATCATCGGAAGTCTAGGTTTAAAAATCATCACTTAGAGAAAATGTATAGATCCTTTATTGTTACTTTATATATTTCTAATGTATCAATACAATAAATGAATTTTTGCTTGGCATTAGTGAATGCGAAATTCATTGGGTTGCTGCACTGAAACAAAAAAGTTGCAATAATTATATTATGTAATTTGCAAAAAGAATTCCAAAAATAGAAGCCTGCTATAGGATACTATAACTGATGTTCGCCCGTGTAGAAATGTGGTCATGACCCAAACAGGGACCAAGCTTGGCAAAACTAGGCCCTGGTCTGGTGATCTAGACCTGGGCCAAAATCGGATGAAACGCCAAATCTGTCCAGGGCCCGGTTATATTGCCAGGTTTGGTCGCCCAGCTTGGCCCAGGCTTGACCATATATAATGATCGATTCCTAGCCATTTTTTCTTTTCTTAATTAAAAGTCGAAATTAAGCAGAAATATTTTTTATTTCAATTTAAAGTTGACAAATGAACATCTTTACATAAATTAACAACATATTTACACTTTATAATTCGACTTAAAAGTTTTCTCAGTTTGAGGGTAGAAGTCACGTGCAATCTTATTGTGAAAATATTATTTATAATTAATAGAAGTACTTACTTGCACTTTCACTGCCCAAATAAGGGATACTGTCGATTGCTCGATGCCTCCGGACTCTTAGAGTGTTTTTTATTTTAGGCATTTTTATAAATGCAATTTCAATGATGACCTATATTTTCTTCATCGACCATCATCAATCACCACCATAACCACTAATTTCAATCATTCACTTGAACAAAATTTATAAATTAAGTTTGGCTCAAACTATTACTCAAATTTCCTTTCCATATACTTGAAGAATTTTAGTTTTTACAAAATTGGTCACTTTGTAAAGTTTTACACTTGAAACTTGCAAGTAATAAGTAAACAAAGAGAATAAAACTGCGCTATCTGTCATCAATTTTAGGAACTTTGACACTAGTTGGATCCAAGCTCGAGCCATTGCAACATTGAAGCTAGACCCAGGCTAGGGGCCCTCAGCCTGGCCCAAGTCTGAAACCGGGAAGAAACTTGGTGATTTCTGCACGGGATTCGTAAGAGCTAGAATGAATTATTTTTTTGTTTTAAAGATAATTTAATCTGCTTTAATTCATTTTCATACAACTTTCATGCGGAATGCATGGGGAACAAGATATTATTCAAAAAGAAAAAGAATAAACGTTTTTTTTTAACTGAAAAATCTCTTTAAGACATCATAACTTCAGAACTATTTATGCTAGAACAATCTAATTTTTTTTTAATTTTTCGGAAATTTATGAACTTTTTTTTGACGCAAAATTCAAAGTTTTTATCATAGAAAATTTTTCTTATTATTTGTTCCTTCCGAAAAAAATCACATTAGTTGATCAAAAAATAACAAATATCGAGTTATTTCAAAAGGGAGCCTAACGATTTTTTTCATATTCGGTAAAAATACTCAGAAGGCATCCCCAAAACATAATTTCTAGGGTAAAAATTTAGCCTGCTCTTTTGAGTGAAACTTGTTTCTAAGGAGGAGTGAACCGCATTACTCGTTGGTAACGATAATGCCCTTAGCACGTAAAGTGGAAAATCGCGAAATACTGGAGTACCGCCCGCGTCCTCATATCCAAACACCGGTGGCCAATACTCATGACTTCGCTTGGTAGTTGTTCCCTTTCACATCGTTTTCCAATCTATCAATGGTAACTTTGCTCATTGCACCTAATTTTTCATTTCTGCAAATTCTTTGAGAAACGGAAGGTTTCCAAACTTCGGTTGCACTTCATCTAAGCACGCAGTCGGCAAAAACTGATTTAAACCTTGAAAATTTCTTTGTCCTCGAGGTACTCGTTCTGCAAGCTCTATACATAACCGTTTTAGATACTTAAACCCGTGTTTCTTTATATCGGTTTTTTGTAAATCTGTGACTGGTTAAGCTACTAAAGCTTGCTGAAGCTCTATGCCAACATTTGATTCAAGAGCCGATCGATAAGTTAAGTACACTGTAAAAAATGTTCTCGAAATTTCACATATTCTGTCGTGGTAAAATTGCACTGATGCATAAAACACGCCGCGGCAGCGCATGTTATTTCACGTCAGTTGCTGAAAATTACAGCGTCGGTCGAAGGAAATAAAAGGACCCTGCACTAGCGAGGTAATTTTCCGCCGACTGTCATTGTAATCTTACGGACTAAAGCAGCAGGTTTCCACGGTGCCAAGCGGAATATTACCATGTGGGACGTTAACAAGTGTTGTAATAATAAAATATTTTATTGTAGATAACGACGAATCAATCCAATGTAGCTTCGAACTTAATCGTTTATTCAGTATGAATGACAAACCGTGTCAAAAAATTGTCCTTGTTTCTGTTTCTACAGAGATAGAGATATATATTAAGTGAATTTGAAGCACTTATGTGGGAAAAATTTGAAGCGCCTCGGCATCCAACACAACCAAAATTTCTTTTCTTTTTTTATGTGTAATAATTTATATTTGTATCGGAAATAATCTATGTACT
Organism: Andricus kollari; assembly: GCA_932074435.1. NCBI lineage: Eukaryota > Metazoa > Arthropoda > Insecta > Hymenoptera > Cynipidae > Andricus > Andricus kollari. The sequence goes on from CAKNWW010190573.1 coordinate 11,457, forward strand.
TTATAAGTACTGCAAAAAATGTACAGAAAGCAATTAAAGACGAAAGTCATATTTGCAAAGGATTCATTTAAAAGTTTTCCCATGACATTTTTAGGTTATTGTTGCTGTCGCTAAGTAAAAACCCATTAGTAGCTTCGAGCTTTTACCACTAGATGGAAATGTTACGGTCGAAATGTTAAAATTCACAAGAGAGTGGGATTTTACCTTTTGTCGCGGAAAGTTACCACGTACGTGCAGGGTCCTTTTATTTCCCACGTCTGACGATGTAAAATTTCGTTGATTTTTTTTACAGTGTAATGATCGAAAGCTTATGGTACAGTATAAATACCGCCATTGTAGAATGACTTCCCAAATCTTCTTCGAAAAAAAAAAACATAACCAAACCACTCAAATCGTCATACAGTCGGCATAGATCTATTTCATCTCTTTGACACAAGAGGTCATAAGATAGGTTTTAACATGTTTAAATAAACGTAATTTGTATTGTCGTGTAACATGTCATACAAGAGTCGCGCAGAAAAACATATCCCTCTATGAATTACGAAGAAAAAATGTGGTTTTGCGCATAAATTGCTTCTGCCGTCAATCTCGATCTCAATCATATTTGCCGCTGTGGCACATTCAAGTGTAATTATACATACATACATATTTTAAAACTGAATTATCAGTCGGCTCATCAAAAATAATAGAAAAGTCTGACTCACCAATGTCATTTACTAACTCCGTAAGCATGCTCTGTAATTTAGCGTGTTTAATTATATTACCACATTTAGTATGACGCATTTGGAAATTTTCTAAGTTAATACCTCTGCCTAGATCACGTACAATGTGCAAAGATCATCGACGCTTCGTACCGCCAAATGACATTTGTATGCAGCAATTTGCATATTATCTTTTGCTATCCGCAAGGCCGTAGCCGGGGGGGGGGGTTATCCCCCAATTCTTGACACATGCACATAATATACACATATACTCTCCTGTGCGCCGCTGTATATCCTCCCCACCCGACATTGTTTCCTGCTGCATATACCCCCCCCCCCCCCCCCGAAAATTTTTTTTGGCTACGGCCCACAGTGGGAAATCCGACAAAATTTTGTGTCAAAATCGCAGATCTCGGGATCGAAGCAAGTTAGAGCAATTAAATTTTTACGGCCAGTAGGTGAGGGGATGAGGATTAGAGGAAAAATAGTCCGGACGCGTTAAAAAATTTTGGTAACCTTGAAAGAAGGTCGCAAATTTGCGATTTTTAAACAAATTTGCAGTTTTTTATTTTTTTCAAGGTTATAAAATTTTTTTTCAATCACATGATACACTTTTTTGTGTATTTTTTTGCGCAAAATACGATGACGCTATTGGTTTTTTTTTATAGAACCCACCGGAAAAATTCTGGGAGCGGATAAACATGGCAAAAGCTGGTTTTTCGTTTATAGTGCTTTCCATTCAGACCCTCGCCGTGTTCTACCTGAAAAAATACATGGAAAACATATGTTACATGTTTTAAAATGACGTTAGATTCGAGAGAATCGAGACGATTCTAGAAAAAACCACCTACCCCCGGCTTAGTTAGGTATAGCAAATCATCTGGTCTGATAACCAAACTTATAATTTTTTTTTTCGAAATGCGATACACGTCTCCGATGTATTTTTTCACGAAAATTACGTTCTTGTTATGGGTATGATTATAGAATTTATCTGATATGTTCATTTTTTGAGCATATTATTATTAAAATTTATAAAAATCTGAAATGTTACACGTATAAATTTGTATAACTCAACATTATCCTTGTCAATCTTCGTCCTCAGAAATATCACTGAAAAATAAAATCACTGTACATATTTTAATGAATTACATTCTAGTATCTACTTAATCGTACTCTTCGTGAAAAAATACATCGAAGACGTGTATCGCATTTTGAAAATAAAATTATAAGTTTGGTTATCAGACCAGATGATATTCTATACCTGACTAAGTCGAGGGCAGGTGATTTTCTCTAGAATCGAATATTTCTCAAATTTTAATCAATATTGATGACATTAAAAATATGCTTGGTCAAAGTTACCCTACAATTAAAAAGTAAGATTTTAATATAAAACGCTAGTATATTGAGTAATTTAATTCCACATTTTCACTGGATATCAAGTATATTTCGAAAATATCCCAATAAAATGTTTCAAATAGAGCATTTTCGACATTTCAAACTTTGCTTCGACTTCGTGCGGCTACTGTATCAGAAACTATTGTTGACAATTATTATTCGTGTGGAATTCCTGGATTCATAAACGAATAACGTGGAAGGGATCTTTAAAGATATTTGAAAAGGAAATAAATCTTTAAAGATCAACTGGGATTGAAAATATTAACCGATTTTGTTTAATCTTTTTGTGATTTACTCCTAATAATATAACGAGGCTAACGCAGTCTATTAAAATTTAATTAAGTAATATTTACAAAATTTGGAAACGAAGAAATAACAGATAAAAATACATAAATAATTATCAGAATAATTATTTTTCTCTTAGCTTCTGCATAAAATTGGATTTTATAAAGTATGAACAGTAAAATAACAAAAGCATATTTAAAAGTTGAAAGTAGTATTTATTGTAAACTTTTAGAAACATTTTTAAATAGCATTAAAAGAATTGTACAGAATTTATTATTACAAAAAAGAACATAATATTTTCAGTTACAATCAAATTTATACGGAGAAACAGATTTTTTACCAACCGAAGCAGAATTTAGCAGTAATAAAAGAAAAATCGTTTAAATTCTTCACAAAAGTCGTAACACTTTTTTCCCGAACAATTATTCTTATGCAAGTAATTACCTTTTTAAAAACACCAACAAATTATATATATATATATTCGGTTTCGATTCCTTTGGAATAGAACTGAACGGCCTATGACAAAGCCACCGAACGCGTCCTCGGGTTGCGGATAGAGGGTCCCTGTACCAAGGGTTTCTGCTGAATATGGTTACAATAATTAATAAGCAGTCGCGGACAATTGTCCAGGGATGGTCCCGAAGGAATAACCCCTAAGCGGAGGCGTGACAACCGTGCCGAAAGCTGAATAGCACCTGGGTGAGGTGTCTTAAACGGTGACTCTGGGATACCGGGCGACCTCTCAGAGTATGCAGCCTTATCCTTGCATGCGGGGCTCTACAAGGATGGACGAACCCTTTCCCTAGCTGCTCGTGTGAACAACAATGACGCCACCAAAACACTCAAAAGTTGTAAATGCGGTTCAAAACGATCGAACGCGCAGAGCACCCGACAATGGGTCGGCGAACAATGCCGCTAATCCTAGAGTTCGGGGTGCTGAAAATAATTTAGATGGAAACACGACGACGAACCGGCGAAACGCCCACATTGAGTG
>CAKNWW010190579.1:0-15327 GCA_932074435.1 Andricus kollari
TTCACCATATTAGTACCAACTTAAAAAAAAATCAAGAGAAAAAAAAACGCTGGCCTTTTTGAGAAAATTAGGTTTGAAATTTTTAAGAAAAACCGCCGCCATTTTGTCAATTTTGAACTTTTTCAAAGTTTTCCAACGGATTTCAAAGGAGGACGAAAAATATTTTCAGAATCAGAAAAAAAAAATTAATACCTATGATAGCTAAAAAATATCACACTTTTAACGAAAATGTTGACAATTTTTTGGTAATCCACGTTTTCAATTTTTTAAATTCAAATACTCATAACTTTGTCAAAAAAAATTTTTCATATAATCGGTGAAATACGTGTCGTCTAAAATCGTTTGAAAAACAACATATTTCGTGTTGAAACGATTCTGTGATTTGAGCTCGCACAGCCTGCCCGATTGGAAATGAATTTGGCCATAACAGAAAATGGCCATTTTTGTACACTGATTCGCCTCATTGCATTTTAGAGAAAAATTTGCAACAGCAAAATTAAACTAGAGTAATTGCTGAGAAAGTTAAACAAATAGAATCTTCTCTCTCTAATAAGCGCGGAGTTAGGACTCTTCAAAGAAGCCCGATCTTCTTCGAAGAGAGGCTAAAGACCAATGAGGCTAGAAAAAAAGTTTTAGTGCAGAAAATTTGCGTAAATCTGAAAAAAAATCTTCTAGCCTTCATATGTCAAGAAATATGACTTTTCAAACAAAAAAAAAAAACATTTTTTGGCTGCTTTCAGCCAAAATTTTTTTTTTTTCAATAGCTCATTTTGCGCATACCCTGCGACCGTATATTATTTAAATACTACTTTTTACACTATCAACTGTGATTACTTAGTATCAGAGGATGGAGTACATCGTATAAAAATGAAAATTGTTTTATGAAAGCAACTCTTAACTTCAAAGTTAACATTCTTATAACGTATACTTGTTCACAAAACATGGTATGTATAAAATGTAAATTTTACAAAATAAAATTATCAGAATTAAATAATTTTCTTCGAACCATAGATTTATATAATCATAAATACTCTTTTGTATTTATTATCAAATATTTTCTTCAAACCTTAAAAAAATATTATTATCATTTATATATATTTATATATATATATTATTATATTTCTTATATTTTTTTCTTAAGTCCTACTGGCGAAACCACTAAAAATAGGCACCTGATACTCTACATGCGCGCTCTTGTGGAAAAGAGTTCATTTGATAATTCTTTTATTGTCACAAAATAAAAATAATTGTTTTATCTGCGATGATAATTTTATAAAATTTTTGGCATTTTTAACATAAAATAATACAATCTTATAAAACTAATCCCTATAATAACATTTTTTATAAATAAAACACACTTCCTTATAGTGAAGCAATGGGCTTAAAGTCGTGGCGGATAACTCTGAAGTAGAATTATACTTCTTCACTTCCTCGATATGTAAAGCATACTGGTATGCCTCCGCTAAGTTCTTTGGACGATTCGTTTCCACAAAGGTCGCCACTTTGTCTGGGAGTCCGTAAATGAAAGCCGTCAAATCAACGTCCTTAACCAGCTTAATCATTAGGTCGCTTTTCGTGACTCGCACCTACTGATCTGTGCCTTATCGTATTCGTCCATGTATTTTTCTTGTAAAGAATACTTTGCCCCGCTTAACAGCCCCTGCATCCTATCATAACAATCACTAACCGTACAGCACTAACTCAATACATAATTGTTCTCAAGTATTTAAGAACGAAAGAAAGAAAACTTGTCAAATATCCGGGGTTTCGCGATACCGTCGGAAAAATAAAATGTAGAGGAATGAAGCCTTTTGCTGAGGCAATCATTATTTTTACTGAAATCATAAATTTTTCAAAAGGGAGCAATCTGCAGATAGCAGAAGACAGCACTTGAACGGCGAGAACCGTTCGCAAATTTATTTTTTTACTGACAATTCTTTCATCACAGAAGCATTTTCAGGCGTCATCCTATATCCGAAGACCCACAACTTGATGATGGTGAACCTAATTTTTGCTAAATACGTCGCGAAATGGAGAAAAGTGGGTAAAAAATTGAGATGTTTTGTGTATGTAAAGACCACAAGACTGTAGTTGTAAGCAGCAAAGCAAACACGGCATGCAGATCAACGGACAAATTCGTGCTCCGATGCTCTGAAGTCGACTGTTATCGAATGAAATCGACCGCGAGTCCAGGCTTCGAGTCTCAACGCCAGTTTTGAGTTGAGAAATAAAAATAAAACATCAAGAAAAGTGGATACCTGCCAGTTTTATAATTTTGGATTTATCAATATGGTAAATTTTGTAATATCGTAATTTATAGTTGGGCGACTTGATAAACTTGGAATTGTTAAATGAATTTGCAGAGGGCCTCATTTGGAAATTTCAGAATTCGAATTTGATGGGTTTGAAATTTATTGCTGGGTGACTTAATATATTTTTTAATTTATAAAGAAAAGTGGTCACTTTGTAGTTGCCAGTTTTGTAATCTTCGAATTATTAATGTTTTTGAATTTATTGCTGGGTGACTTGATAAATTTATAATTTATAATTTCAAACTGGATAAATTTACAAATTTACATACAATCATAAATTTGTTTATCCATAAAATTGGTGCATTTGCAAATGCTGGCTGCAAAAACTATTTCAATATTTTGTAGTCAATTTTATTCACATTTTTTATTTTTATTTCTCAATTCAAAACTGCCGCTGACACACGAAGCCTTTACTCACGGTCGATTTCAGTCGACAACAGTCGACTTCAGAGCATCGGATCACGAATTTGACAAGTGATCTGCATGCCGAGTTTGCTTTGCTGCTTACAACTAAAGTCTTATTGCCTTCACATACACAGGACATCTCAATTTTGTACCCACTTTTCTCCATTTCGCGCCCTATTTAGCAAAAATGAGGTTCACCATCATCAAGTTGTGGGTCTTCGGATATAGGATGACGCCTGAAAATGCTTCTGTGATGAAAGAATTGTGAGTAAAAATATTAATTTGCGAACGGTTTGCGGAAAATGCTTCATTCCTCTACATTTTATTTATCCGAGGATCTCGCAAAACCCCGGATATTTGACAAGTTTTCTTTCTTTCGTTCGCAAATACTTGAGAAAAATTATATATTGAGTCAGTGCCGTACCTATGAAAAAATTCCAAGTCAGATTTAACCAACGCCCTTAATTCATCTACAGTGTAAAATCTCTTATCTCTCATACTTTCTCTCGCGATGCCTGTTAGTTTACTGAGCACGATCTTAATGACAATAGCTTAGTTATCTCATGGTATGTAGACCGCCCATTAACTATATCCTGCAAGAACTGTTTCAAGGAGTTGTTCTTTCCGTAAAATTGAGGGATGTGGTATGTAGCCTGTTATAGTTCGATTTGTTTGAGAAATGACGACATTGCTTGCGTAGCATCGAGGTTCAACGGTGCGCCGCCCGCTTTGATGTTAGGATCAAAACCAGGCACATTGGTTCTATTTAACTCTGTGTTTTCGTTTACATCTATTATTTTGATGCTAGAGTGGTTAATACCTTATTTAATAATTAAGATTCTGATTTACAGAATTTTAAACTCTTGGATTCTTAATGTCTGAATTATTTACATCTTTATTTTCTTTAGGATTTAAATGTTTATTAGTCACCTAACACAAACCTACCGGAAATCTAGAAGATTTCTAGATAAGATTGTCTAAGAGCACATCATCTGGAATTGACCCCTCTCTAGATGATACTAGACGAATACTGGACTCGAAGGGGTCACAGGTAAAACTGACGAGACAGCACTAGATGAACTCTAGATGAACCCTAGAAATAAAATTTTCCAAGAGTTTCGCTAGAGAAGCTGAGCCTAGAAAGTATCTAAAAATAATCTAGATTTCCGGTAGGGATTCGGAGAATCTTAGATCAAATTTTGAAAGTTCGATAATTTTATTTGACCAATCAATGTGTATCCAATTCGTCTACAAGTTCTGACAAAATGTTTATTAACTTTTTCAGATCCTTAATAAGGTCCTTCAAAAATCAATCTTCAAAAACACTGGTGGATTGTGCTAAACGCTTTATAAGAGTTACTAATGCTTGGTCTATTTCCCGAATATAAATCAACAATTCTCTTTGGGCTATTAGTCGTTCTAACACCTCATAAGGACAATCGAGACCACGCGTGATATAAATTAGGGATTAGGGTGGGCAGTCCGAATGTCAGGGGTTACTGACATCCCAGCCCTAGCAAACAAAAAGTCGAACACAGCATAAAATGCCTCGTCGTTTGTAATTTCGTTGAATTATAACATAAGACATAAGGGCGGATGATCGACGAACTCTTTTGGTTTTAACTGTGATTGTGACTTGTTATCTGCACATCTAAGTGAATTTTTTAAGGGGACCTGCAAAACATTCAATGGAACAGCCTCAGGGACGCCTTAGTGGACGCTGTTAAGTTACGTGTAATAGCAAGTTCGTATCGTTCGCGCACTTTTCTGCCGGCACGATGCTTTTTCTTATGTACTGCTTACTTGATGGTGAGCACCCTCTGATGCATTTAGGTGATTACACGAAAACACACGCTATGTATTTCATCTCACACATATGATCGCTGACAAAACGCAAATAATTTCGCACATTAAATGGGTGTAACAAATGCTGTAACAAAGGCGTTATCCTCTCCACTATTCAGGTTAACGATTGTTATGGGAGTTAGTGCATATGCACTGCAGGACAGTTCCGTTCATCCGCTTGACATCTGTATATCACCCGTTACATTTTCTGGAGATCCCGTCCGGATGGCTGCAAACGATCAAGTTTCTAGGAAGTTGAAAAAAAATCAAACTGCCCTATCTTGGACGAACGGGGAATCCTAAAAAAAGTGAAAATGCTAACTCCGGATGGTATCTATGGATATCTATTCGATAAATGGTTAGTAACTTCTTTTGGTAAAATTAGCAGTTGAACTAATACTAAATCAACTCTATTCTACGTAAATCAGAAGCAACGAGAAAACCTGCAATTAAAAACTTGGGAAGGTCGATCGAGACGGTAAAAGCCTAGAGTACGCAATCCGGCGGTAAACCTCAAAAAAAGAAGCCATTTCTGCCAACCAGGGATTATCGCACCACGCAGAGCTACACCCACGATCATCATGCAGAGCTACATCCACGGACATCATATTGCAGAGCTACATCTACAGACATCATCTTGCTGAGCAGCAGCGACAATAAAAGTAAGCAACTTAGAGGTAAGATATTATTCCTGTGAAAACTACTCTCACAGAATAAGTCTCATTAACCGTTGTGTGGGTCTAAATCTACGAAGAAGATCATTTTTAACCTGGCAGTCAACAAATCGCGTCAACAACTGACGAAACTGACGAAGCTGACTCAGACGAGCTTATCTTTTTGATCAATAATCCTTTCCTAAGTGCTATAGCTTCACCAATTAATTCCCGAAATCCATCTCCACGAAATTTCATGAAAAACATCAACAATAAAGAAATAGCTCCATTGCAACAAATCCTGCAAAAATTAAATTAATTGGAAATTGAACAATGGATGATTAAAAATAATCTACGAATTCTTAATTAAGAAAGAAATATGCGAATAAATTAGCTAACAGCGTTAGCTCGAGCGACAAATGCGTTAGCAACGGATGACGAGACAGCGAGCTCCACGCGACACCATGAGAACAGACGAGACGATGACTCGTTCGACGAAGAGAAACTGCTGTGACAGCATCCAACGGGAAAGCGGACACCTGCACCTCGTGCTAGTGCCAGGATATCAGGTGACTACACCACCGGCCAGGTATCTCTCTCTCCAGCAAAAGACATAATACGTGCCGTCGAAACTCTCAATGGTAGCGACGAGGTGGGGCTTCACGATTTTATAAAGAGCGTAGAACGAACAAGACGGCGTTGCAGTGATTCCCACTTATTACTCAACTATATATTGACTAAAAAAATTACTGGCAACGCTAAAAGATCGATCAGACACATCTTTATCGATAATTACGAGGATTTATACAATGCACTGCATTCTAATTTCAGAATAATCACCTCAGTTGAATTATGCAGGGCTGAATTAGAAAATGTCAAGCAAGAACCTGAGAGCGTAAAGAAATACAGTCAAAAATTTTGAGGTATCTACTACGAGCTAAGCTACGCCCTTCAGGCCGAGTACAGCTCATGCACCGAGCGGGAAATAGCACTCGAGATGGAGGAAAAATTAGCCGTTTAAAAATATGTTATGAATCTCAGGGATGAAATTTCTAGCCAAGTTAGGCCCATGAAGACTAAAACAATAACTGAAGCCTTGCAGGAAGTCCTAGAAGCTGAAGTTTGGTTAAAATAAAAAAACAAAAACTTAATGTGTAAAGCGTCCCCACCCTTAAAAAAATTAAATTACCAACCAAGACAACAATTTAGACCAACTTCACAACCTAGAGCCCAAGGCAATACAACACCCCACGTTCCTAATAAAAATGTCCCTTTGAGTGACAGATCAAAAATGAAATGTCATACATGGGGCAACCTAGGACACTTGGCAAATCAATGCTATACGAAAACACAAAATTTTCGGCAGGGTATGAACGCAAAAAGGCCACCTCAAGTACACTGTACCAGCGAGGAACACGAGGCATTTTTAAACAATCAGGAATTCCCGATGGAGAAAATGCAAGAAATAAAAACACATCTAGTACAAGCAGAGTCTCTAGCGTTCATGGACGATTACAATTAGTCGCCGGAAAGCGAAACAAACGAGAATACAGACTATTAGTGGACTCCGGCTCATCTACCAATCTCATGAAGGAAGACTATGTCCCAATCGAATGACAAACATTTAGAATGACAAAAACTTTCAACATGGGCAATGATAAACACCAAAGCCACCTAGCAACACACATTGCATATTTAGGGAAAAGTAATTTATTCCACGTTGTTCCTGACAACTGCCCTCTACCTGAAGAAGAAATAATTGGACTGCCTTTTCCAAACAAATATAACAAGTACTATTTAACAGATAATTGGTTATATTTAGGTGGTAAAAAGATGTTATTACACGATGACGGATATTTTATTGAAAGGAACGTTATGAGAATCTGCTATATGCCGACAGAAGAAACAGATAAAGATGTGTGGATAGAAAACAAACAAAATATCCCAGATGGACTATACAGATGCAAAAATAACCAAATCAAACTACCTTATTTCAATTATAAAAATGAATCGGTAAGACTACCAGAGAAAATATCTTTTGACATTGTTACTAACATTAAATCGCGCGACGTAATTCAGTCTATATATGGGGGAGGAGAACCCTTCAACCCCGAGAGAATTAGAAAATTAAAAGAAAATACAGGCCCCTTACCATGAAAAACCCTCACTGATCACGCGATAACATTAAAATCAGGGAAAACATTTAACACCAGATCCTACAAACATCCTGAAGCTCATATAAACTTTGTCAAAGAGCACGTACATAATCTTTTGGAACAACAGACAATAAGAAACTTAAATTTACCTTTTAATTCGCCAAATAATAAAAACTTGATTGAGAGTGATAATAGAGAACGTGTTCAGTGACAGACGGTGAGCGGATTTTACAAAATTTGTGTGGAAGGTGTGAGTGGAGTGTGAGGGTGGAAGCCTAGAAGGTGAGTAGGGTTGTGTGGGGTGAATTGGACAGATAAAAAGTAATTTTCAGCGTAGGAGTGAGGTGGCATTCAGCTAGTTAGAGAAAGTGAGGTTAGGTTGGCAAGGAGTCCGGGGAGAAAGGGGTATATGCAAGGGGTGTGAGGAATTGAACAAAGGGTCCAATTTGGCGGCAATAGAAGGCACTATTCTCCAGAGACATCTGTCGGTTGCGGAGGAGACTGCGTGCCACGACGGTCAACAGTGCGTGGTCGGGTTTCGAGCAGCGCGTCGTGGAGAGGGAGAAAACGGGACGAAGGTAGCGAGAAGGTAAGAGAGAGAGAGAGAGAGAGCGGCAAGCGCAGTGACGGGGAGGATCTCTTGAAGAGGAAGAGAGACAGCCAAGAGAGTCCGGATAAAAGCGAGGTAGCGAGTCCGTTATAAAAAAAACGAGAGGACACGTAGGTCACGCCCCAATAAATGGAGGGAAAGTCGGAGAAACAGGCTCTCGGGATGCTACTAGGCGCGATCAGGGGGCTGAGGGAGAACGGAAGGGGGACTAAGGAGCAGATGGAAGGCATGAGGGAGGATTTGAGAATCAGAGATGAGGAATGGGAAAAAGAGATGAAAGAGCTGAGGGGAAGAGTAGAAGGGTTAGAGAGGGATAGGAAAGAAAAAGACGGTAAAATGAAGCAGATGGAAGAGGAGATTAGGGGGTGGAAGGAAAGGACGGAGAAAAGGCTTGAAAAGGTGGAGGGCAGGGTGGAAATGGAAGTAGTTGAAGAGGGTGGGGAGGGGTACGAGGTTAAAGGTATTTGGGAGAGGGTAGAGAATATGATAGAAGAGAAAGTGGGAGAGCGTAGGAATGAAAAGAAGGAGAGGGCGGATAGGGAAAGGATAAGGGCAATGAAGATGAGAATGGAGAGAAGAGAGAAGGAGTTGGGGGTAATGCGAAATAAGAATAAGATAAAGGATAGGGGGGTTTTCATCGATCACGATTTTACGATAAAGGAAAGGGATGTGCAGAGAATGCTGTACGACAGGGCTAGGAGAGAGAGGAGTGAAGGGAGATCGGCGAAGGTAGGATATCAGAAAATAAGAATAGACGAGAAAATGTGGGAGTGGGACGAGGAGAAAGAGGTGTTAAAGGAATCAGAGGGAAATTTATTTCGTAGGAAGAAGGGGGGTGGGCGTGATGAAGGGTAGAGGAGTATTCAGGGTGCTATACTGGAACGTAGTAGGTATAAAGAAGAAGGATGAGGAGTTCTGGATGTATATACAAGAGTTTGATGTTGTAGGACTGGCAGAGACGTGGGTAGAAAGAAAGGAATGGAATAGAATATAGCCAAAACTGCCAACAGGGTATACGTGGAGACTCCAGGAGGCGGTCAGAGTGAAGAAGAAAGGAAGAGCTAGTGGGGGAAATATAACGGGTATTAGAGAAGGATTAGAGGAAGTAGTTCATGGAGAGGAAGAGGGGGAGGGAGTGCAAATGAGAGAAGTAAAGATAGGAGGGATAACATGTAAGTTTGTGACAGTGTACAATAAGAATGGGATGGAAAGAATTAAAGAAAGGGTGGAAGACTTGCTAGGTGAAAGAGAGGAGGATATGGTGGTACTGGGTGGGGACTTTAATGCGAGGATAGGGAAGGAAGGGGTCCTTTATAGGGAAGGGGAGGGCTTCGAAGGAAATCGAAGGATAAGATAATAAATAACGAAGAGGGAGAATACATATATGTAAGTAAGGTGGGCGTATCGGTGATAGACTATGTAGTCATGAATATGCAAGGGTTGGAGGAGACGGACAGATCGGCAGTAGAAGGGAGGGTAGAATCAGACCATCAGCCATTAGGGTTATGGGTAAGGGGCGAGAGCGGATGATGGCAAGGGGGTGAAGAAGGATCGACGGGGGAGAGGGTGAGCTGGACGAGGGAGGCGATAGATAGGTATAAGGAGCAATTAGAGAAGTTATGCTTTGAAGGGGAGTCGGTGGAAATGATATGGGAGGATTTAAAAGAGAAAGTCAAAAGTTGCGTGCAAAAGAAGGTATTCAAAAAGAAAAAGAAAGGAATGGTGAAGTCGTGGTGGGATAGGGAATGTAAAAAGATGAAAAGGAAGGTGAAGAGGAAGTACAAGATGTGGAAAGAAGGTACAGCGAAAAGGGAGGAGTACGTAGATATGAGAAAGGAGGTTAGATTTATGTGTAAGAAGAAAGAACAGGAAAAGGAGAAAGATCTGGAAGAGGAGTTAGGAAATCTTAAGACAGAGGGGGATGTCTGGAAGATATTACATAGGTTTGGTGGGAGTAGAAGAACGCGAGAGGCAGAGATGGAAGAGTTGGATGATGAGGAGATAGAGAAACAGATAGGGAAGTTAAGAAGGTCAAAAGCAGCAGGGCTGGATGGGGTAGAGAACGAAGAATGGCTGTTTAGTGCACAAGAGGTTAGGGAGAGGCTGAAGGAGGTAGTGAAGAAAGTATGGAGGGGGGAGGGATTGCCAGGAGGGTGGAGAAAAGGGTTAATAGTCCCACTTTATAAGACAGGAGATAGGAATAGACCGGAGAATTATAGAGGGATTACGCTAATTAATACGGCGTATAAAATATACACGATGGTGGTAGCGGAGAGGCTGCGGAAGGATATCGAGGGGAAAGCAATATTGCCGGAGACGCAGGCGGGCTTTAGGGCGGGTAGGAGTACTATCGACAACATCTACGTTCTGCTTAGCCCAATGCTTTTTGCGATTTTAATTGCGGATATGAAAAGTAAGCTGAAGGCCTGGGTGGTAGGAGGAGTCAGGATAGGAGGGGTTAGAATCTGGTCACTAGCGTATGCAGATGACATAGTTTTGCTGGCAAAAGGCGAAGAGGCCATAAAGGAGATGATGAAGAGGTTGAGAAGATACCTGGATAAGAGCAGGTTAGAGCTGAATGCAGAAAAGTCTATGGTTCTGGTGTTCAGAAAAGGATGTGGGAGGGATAAGGGAGGGGAGTGGAAGTGGAAGGGAGAGGCGGTGCAGGAGGTGAAAGCGTTTGTATACCTCATCTTCGTGTTTCGGAGGAATGGGGGAGGTGATGTTCACATAAAAGAAAGAGTGAGGAGCGCAAATCTGGTGATGAGGAAGGTGTGGGGGTTGGGACAGAAGTTATTCGCAGATGATTTTGAAAGGACAATGAAATTGTTTGACTCGCTAGAGATGAGTGTGCTAATGTATGGAGTAGAGGTATGGGTGGAAGGAAAGTGAAGAGGTAAATAGGACACAGGAGAGGTATGTAAAGTGGACATTGGGGTTGGCAAGGAACACGCGTAATTATATTGTCAGGAGGGAGAGTCTTAGGTTAAGGAAAATTGTGTAAAAAAAGGAAAGTGTAAGCAAGTCAATTTTTTAAGGCCAACAGGTTGCAGAATGAAAGTTTATAAATACATGAAAACTTTATTGACATTATTCAAAGATGAACAGAATTAGGATTAAAGTTAGAACCAGACAAGTGTGAGTATTTGAGACCAGAACTTGAGTACTTAGGATACCTAATTACTACAGGCGGTGTAGAACCTAATCCCGCGAAAATCGAAGCCGTCAAAAATTTCAGAAAACCTATTAACATTAAAGAACTGAGAAAAATTATACGACATACCAAAAGGAGTTATTGCCTATAGTATGGACTACAAAAAGACTGCGACAATATTTATTGGGAAAGAAATTTATAATTCAGACCGACCATAAAGCATTGAAATGGCTCCACAATGTCAATGACCCTTCCTCAAAACTCCTGAGATGGCGCTTGAGGCTTGACGAGTATAAATATATAGCCTACTATGTGAAGGGAAAGGAAAATAAGGCCGCAGATTGTCCATGAAGACTTTTTCCAATCCAAGAATTGGATCTCTTAGAAAAATCTTCAGGAAACAATAAAGAAGATTCAGATGAAGAAACTGAAAACATAGAAAAAGCATTAACCGAAATCCAATCCACAAACAACCACGATGAACATGACCTAGATGCCGCCCCTCGGGAAGGTGACGTTGTTTGTTGTCACACGATAATTTTCAGATGAGATAGTAAATCTAGTTTTCCAAAGACGCATCAATCTCTCTATGCATCTCACTATGTTTTGATACACCTTCAAGCTTTCCAACAGACAGATAATAAGTCTATGAGAGGTTGCATCGATAGCTTTCCGGTAGTCAATCCAGGCTATTTACAGAACGCGTTGATGGGCTGCAATATCTTTACAGACACACCTGTCAATTAGCAGGTTCTCTCGACAGCCTGCTACACCTTTTTTCGAGCCACGTTGTTCGTACATCTCACGCCAGACAGGCTCAATTCGCCGAACAATCCTGTTGTTTAGGACAGCTGTAAAGATCTTGTTCAGTGTGTTAAAACAAGTTATTGGCCCGTAATTCTCTGGTGTGTGTAGAAGGAAACTATTTCCAGAAGAAGTTCTTCATACAATCAGTTCCAACACCGGAAAAGTTCTTCGTGCCTCTAAGTGCTTTTTTCACCTCTTCGGCAGTGATTGATGGACAGTCCTCCTCAGATTTTATGAGGTGGCAAAATTCCTTGAAGTGGATGATATTGTCAGTATCTTCTTTCAACTTTAGTGTTTGCGGGATCTTGTATACCTCTCTCCAAAAATTCTCTACCTCGTTGGGCTTGGGTGAATTTTTGGCATGGGTCAGCGAGAAACTTTTGATTCTCCCTCATCCATCTCTCCCTCTTGTGCATTCTCCTCATTGCGTCAG
The DNA here is from genome assembly GCA_932074435.1 of Andricus kollari. Lineage (NCBI taxonomy): Eukaryota > Metazoa > Arthropoda > Insecta > Hymenoptera > Cynipidae > Andricus > Andricus kollari. The sequence continues at coordinate 12,376 of CAKNWW010190579.1, forward strand.
TTAACAGCCGTATTTTGTCCACAAAATGCAGCTTGATTGTCAGCAGCTTTGATTTGTTCAGTGTGTGATTCAAGATATTCAGTTCTTGGGCAAACTTTCGAACCCCTTTCCGTGAACGGTCTACAAGATGTTATGTAGTCAATCACACATTGAACACGGGACGCATTCTGTCTTGCCCATCCAATCTTCTTGTTTAGTTGATGTTAGCGTCTTTTGGTCTTTTGATCCATCGTAGGTTTGAGCCTTCGATTTGAATCAGCCAAAGCTCTTGCAGCACCATAAACTGAGCAATTGATGGTCCAGAGGTCGGACTCTTGCGAGAATTCTCCACGAAGGGAGGCATCCATTTCAGCCAGATCTTTAGGCTTAGGAGGAACTTGCTTTTTAATGTTCCTTCTTGTCCTTAAATCGTGATCATCTCTCAGAAGGTGCCTGTTTTCTGCGGTTGGTCTTAATGTCGCTTCCTCCTCTTCGGCTGCAGCTTAATCAAGCATCGGTTGGAGAAGCGGTCCGCGTACATATCCATTTTCCAGAGGTAGGCACGTTGATTGTGCAACGATTGAATCGAAACGTGCTGAAGCTCTGGGTGTTTCTGGCACCACAGAGTATGCATACGCGCCATAAAGCCTCGGTGAACAGGGATAATGCTGGCATCGTAGCAGTCTGACAAGTCATCCTTGAGATGATTCGTCCACTCAATGTGGGCGTTTTGTCGGTTCGTCGTCGCGTTTCCATCTAAATTATTTTCAGCACCCCGAACTCTAGGCTGATCGGCATTGTTTGCCGACCCAACGTCGGGGGCTCTGCGCGATAGATCGTTTTGAACGGCATCTACAACATTTTGGTGTTTTGGTGGAGTGATTGTTGTGCCCACGAGCAGCTAGGGAAAGGGTTCGTCCATCTTTGTAGAGCCCCACGTGCAAGGATAAGGCTGCATGCTCTGAGAAGTCGCTTGGTATCCCAGAGTCACCGTTTAAGGCACCTCGCCCAGATGCCACTTAGCTTTCAGCAAGGTTGTTACGCCTCCGCTTAGGGTTTATTCCTTTGGGACCATCCCTGGACAATTGTCCGCGACTACTTATTAATTATTGTAACCATATTCATTAGAAACCCTTAGTACAGGGCCCCTCTATCCGCAACCCGAGGACGCATTCGGTGGCTTTGTCATAGGCCCTTCAGTTCTATTCCAAAGGAATCGAAACCGAAACCGAATGCCAGGACGGTGTCATTTCCACCTTAGCATGCCGCGACCGCATTTTATGTCAAGAAGTTCCGAGCGATATGTGCAGAGCGTGTCATGCACACGCTTAGTACCTGGAACACATACTAGCAAGGTGTCCCACCCACGCAGGAACGACGTACATCTACAGAATACGGCCCTAAGAAACCTTTATTACCATCTTTGTCGCTCTTACGGTGTTGGCCGCTACATTGCCCTGCCGAACGCTCCAAGGGAGATAGAGTCAATTGTCCAAAACGAGAAGTGCAAAATTTTCTGGCACTACGATTTTCGGACAGCAGTCTCCGTTGCACACTCGAGGCCTGACATTTTTCTCCAAGATTTCGAGAAAAAAACTATATTCGCGATCGAATTCTCGGCCCCGTCCGAATACAACATCACTGCCAAGGAGAAAGAAAGGAGGAGAGGTATCAAGACCTTAAAAGGGAGATGCGAAGACTGTACCCAAAATATTCGGTACAAGTAATTGTCCTTGTGATAGGTGCTCTCGGAGGTGCGAAACTATCACTGGTTCGTAACCTTAAAGCCATACCCGCGTGCCAAAAATATGCCAAGGCACTTGCGAAATGGATGCAGAAAGCTGTCATCCTTGGGTCGCTTCGTGTACTCAAAACACACGAAGGTTTCGCCGGCCGGTGGTTGTGATTTCATCGTGTCCTGTGACCACCCATCTCACGATTATGAGACGTGACCATAAGTGTGATTTGCCGCGGTCCTGTTGGGAGCCAGTGTCATTTTCTTAGATGGCAGTTGCTCCCAGTGAGACCCTGCGGTGGTTGTTTTACCTTATTTTTTAATTATATATACCAAATATCAAATATCGCTACGCTAAACGCTCTTAGGGAAATAGAGTCAATTGTCGAGAATGAGAAGTGTCGGATATACTGAAACTTCATATTCTCGACAATTGTTTCTGTTGCGCACTCGAGGCCTAACATAGTTCTTCTTGACTTCGAGAAACTAAACATGTTCGTTATCGAATTTTCCTCACCAGCTGACAAAAACATCATAGCCAAGGAGAATGAAAAGAAAGAGAGGTATACAGGCCTTATAAGGGAGTTGCGACGGTTATACCCGGAATATTCTGTTAAACTAATCGTCTGGATCATCGGCGCTCTTGGAGGTGCCAAGGTTTTACTGGTTAATAGCCTGAAAAGCATCTCTGCGTGTCAACAAAATGCTAAGGCACTTACAAGAAAATGCAGAAGGCGGTCGTCCTTGGGTCGCTCCGTGTCCTCAGGGTGCACGAGACTTTTTCCAGACCATCGTATTGAATTCGTCTCAGACTGCAACTGTAGTGTATGTAGATTAATGAGGATGTGTGTGTCTGTGAGAGCGGGCCAGCCAGCGAATGCCAGTCAGTCGATACAAGTCTAGCAGCGTGTACGTTATCTTGAGTAACCCAAATAAATAGGTAATAAGTGACATGTCGGTAGTTCTCACTCAAGTTCCTACTTACTCCTAAATATATAATATATAATAATGAGATATTACAGTGGCGACGAAGATAAATAAATATCGCGCGTTCAAATAAAATTAAAAAAAAAGCTATTAATGTAATGACAAGTTCGAGTGAGAGTGAAATTGAAAGTGAAAGAGAGAAAGAGAAGAAACATACTGATATTTATAGATTAAGGAAACCAGAGTTAATTGAAAAATTACGAGAATTAGGTTTTACGGTGGATGACTCATATACAGTGGAGAGTCTAAGA
>CAKNWW010190587.1:0-11192 GCA_932074435.1 Andricus kollari
AATAAGTAGGAGCACCGAAGAGCAAATTAAGAGAAGAGTAGAGCCTTCGGATTGACTGGCGTCTATTGAATTCATACCCAAAGGCGTAACCAAACTCAAACTTTAATGATTTTTCATGTTTTAAATATTTTTTTCTCCTACAAAATATTATAAATTTTTATTTCCTTCTTTCGAAACCTGTTCGTAGGTAAGCAACTTATATTTTGTAAAAATTCCAGTTGATAAAAGTATGTAGAAAGCCCGTTATAGGGTTTTGAATATTGCGATTTTACGGAAATTAAAAATGTTAAATCCTTACATAACTATGCAAATAAATATCTAAAATTTCAAACAAATGCAATCACAACTTCTATTGCAGAATTGCAGATGAAAAAATTAATGTCATTTTGCAAGTTAAACTTCACAGAGAGAAAAGTGAAATGCGTAGTCCTATTAATTAATTTTTTTCAAAACAAAAAAATAGGGGTCTTCTATTTTCAAAAATTTATTATACGTTTAATTCCTTTCACTAATGTTTGTTTTGTTCATCATAGACCAGGATGACTCTAACACAGGGGTAACTCTGGTACACTAAAAATATATTTTAGGGTCCCTAGCTCTATACGTGCACTTAAAACAATATACCTGAAAAAATGAACGAATTTTTTTAATTTCTCAATTGATGTCACCACAAAACTTCCAGGTTATCACATTTTTTTACACAGCTTAGGTGTGTATGGAACCCATCTTTTAAACTTATTTTACCCATTATAAATGAATAGAAATGTATTTTTTATGAATTAATATACTATGTTAAAGCAATGAAAAAATCAATTTTGGAAGTTGCAAAAATCCCAATAATTCATTTTTAATCAGATCAAGTTGCAAAGTTACCTGAAATATCTTCTACACAATGCATTTGGTAAAGATCTCGTTATAGGATGAAAGCTCTTTTTTATATTTTAAATATTTTCCCCTTTTCGTTTAATGAAAAGTATTTGCATGAAAACTCTTTGCTTCATGTTTTTTTTTTGATACAAAATTTTAACATTATTCTAGTAAAAATAATGTTCTTTTCGTTTGACGTATATGTCACATGGCAAACTGTATAAACTATATCTTGCACGTCTAGTTTTTCACATATATCCTTCCTCAAGGCGACAATGTCATTACTCTTAAATAGTACACTAGAGATTGTATTTAAGTTCAACTTTCTCAAATGGAATCTAAAAGCTCTGAACACTCTACCAAAATATGGTCAAATAATAGTATTATATCAGTTAAAATCACTACTTTCCTCATGATTGTTATTTTTAACCAAATGGTCAACGTTTCTTAACTGATTTCTAATCTAGTTAGTTCTACTCTATATGTTTTTTATCAAATTCCTCAGGATAATGGTTCATGTAAAGGTTATGGTAAATTTCTTGCAAATTAACCTCATAAAAATCCTGATGTGAAAGCTTAATCGCACTATTTACCATATTCCTAACTATAGGTACCTATTTTCATCTGAATCCGATGATTTGAAAAAAGCTCAGAGTTCTACCCGAAAACCCTATAGTCTATTTAATTGAAAACTTAATTTTCCAGGTCCATCATTTCAATCTCAGCAAACATTAGAGAAATAACCGAACCTATTGGCGTTTCAAGTGTTTATCTCAAGAACTTTCTATCAACCAGGATGTTTTGAAACGTCGACAACATTAGCGAGATAAGAAGAAAATTAGGAGGCACTGCAATATCTTCAATCATGTCAAGTCAGGCCCCAGTATTTTGAATAGAATTGTTTGACCTCTGAATAGATTTTTAAAAAATATTTTAAAGAAATTCTTTAAGCATTCTCATAGGGAAATTGATAGTTGAGATAACCGGTCTCAATGAAAAATCTACTTTGTTCACTTTGACAAAACCATATGCTAACGACGGGGATGTTTTGCCAATACCATACTGTCAATATCAGATTAGTCACCAACGACTCAATCAACTTTCAAACTCCGCCCTGTCGGTATTTACTGTTAAACTATTACTCATACAAGTACTAACCACGCTTAGAACTGACTAGTTTCAATGATCGAGCGAGAACAGTTTCAGCATGATAACGTCCTTGTCTTTGCACATTTTTTCAGAATACTTTAAGAACTCTGAAAAGAATAATTCCTTTCTGCTTTCTATAACATCTCAATTTCAAACATATTTGACTTTTGTGCCAGAGTTCCCCCGATTATTAAGATAATGCTTTATCAAACATAAACTCTAATTCGACAGAATACTTGAAGACTCTTAGAATTTATAAATATTTAGCAAAACTACTTTTTTTTTAAATATTTTACACAAATATAGCTTCGGGAATGGAACAAATTTCGAACTGATTCAAATCCTCAAATAATAAAATTGAGTGTAACAGGATGAAAAAACCTTGAAGATAAAAAAATGTAAAACTTAATACAAACTAAAAGCTAGAATACTTACAAAATCAAAGTCTCGTTCCGTGAATGCATTCTGGAACTTGGATATGTTGTTGTGAGGTGGTTCTGGCACAGGATGAGAAATTTGACTGAGTTGTAACTGTAGGTTACTTTGAAACCTCTGAGATTCTATTGGATTCTGTAAATCTATTTTATTTTCTACTTCGGGATTTGGAGCTGCTAATATCTGCCCGTTCCCCTGAAAGGAGTTTAGCATTCAATTTATATTGACAATAAGTAAATAGTGAAATAAAATACTCTTGACAGAAAAAAAAAGAAATTTTACTTTTCCTATCTCCGGTGCCTCCTTTTTGTCGAAGTGATCAAGAAATAAGGGTCGATATTTCTTACCAGATTCCACTGATCCCGTATTATGCCCTGAAAAGTAAAATTATACAGTAAATTGGCTTTTCCAGCAATAAAAGTTTGAGTATATAAGGAAAAGAAATTTGTTTTCCTATTAACTTTTCATTGTAGCTTCATTGTCTGTATCACTATTAATAACCATCGTCCCGAGATCCAACATCGCTGAAACTAAAGTGCCCGTGTCCGGAAGATCGTGAGAAGGCACCAAAGTACCCGAGTCTTCAGGAAGAGGTTTCATTGTTCCCGTGCAATCATCTTCGTCCTGAGAAAAAAGTCATCAATTTTAAATATTATCAAATGCACTACATTGAAGTCATCGAAGAAGTGGGTAGCATTCTTTTTAACTCATACCCGATCCGACCCGAAGTAATTAAATTAACTTAGGACTGAGCGAGTTCTACGTCAATTGAAGTTGCGCAATAATGTTCTACTGTACTTAAATCTGGGCAGTAGATTGTATAAGTATACTACACTTACAGTTATGCAGAAGCCCAGTGGGCACAAAACCATGAACATCGCAAGAACGTCCTTGTCACGTTCCTAGGACGTCCAATGTCAGTCCAATCAACGTCTCTAAAGCCGTATTCAGGCGAGCGGTTCCCGGTTCCGATTACGGTTACGATTGGAACCGTCGACCAATCAACGCGCAGCACGATGCGATCCCGGTTCGGGTTGCGCGTTTAGGTTTCTCTCTATTTTCAGCCGCGGCGATTTCGACCGGACCACAGTCGTTGCTGATCGTAGCCAATCACACCGGTCGATGAAGTCACGTGACTCTTCAGCTGTTGTCGCTGCCTTGAGCAATCTTGGGTGAATGCGATGCACCGTGTGCATGAACCGGACCGTAAACTGTAACCGTAATCGGAACCGGGAACCGCTCGTCTGAATACGGCTTAAGACGTCCAATATCCTAAAGATGTCCCAAAGACATCTTATAGACATAGGACGTTCTCGGGACATTTTTCGTACTAACATTAGACGTCTTAAGAGCATCCCTAGAATGTCCAAAAGACATGTTCCAAAATACGTCTTAGGAATGTCCCGAAGACGTCTCTAGAACATCCTTAATTTGTTTGCCCACTGGGAGCGTTCTACGGCACTTATGCTTGCGCAGTAAAATTCCAAGCTACTCAAGGATGTGCATTAATGAGAGTCCTACGGTACTTAAAACATCTTTTCTGCATAAATTGACAAAATAATCGATGTTTATAAAATAAACATTTTTTTAATACACCGCCAGCATAAGTGCGATTTTAGGTACTGCGAACGATACCTAAAATAGCACTTTTTGGCATAGGCTGTAACATTTTTACTTACGGTATTTAGGTTATTTATTTAGGTTACTTAGGGTATTTTAGTATCGACTTCTTACCCCATGCACATTATCAGACTCCGTCTCTGGACCCTCTCGGATTTTTAGATTAGGGCTCTATACACTTTGCCTCCTGTAAATTGCAGTACTCCAACGAAAAAGTGCCACTTAGGGCCCTTGTATCACAAACAACTATTAATGTTTCCAAACCTTGTTCGAAAACTAATATGAATTTTGAGCTAAAAAAACAAGTTCCGTAAGATATTTTTTCTTTCGTCTTCATCAGTTTTCAAGAAAGAATAAATGGGCTCGTAAGTAATCAGTATCGTAGAACTCGACTGCGTAGCTTTACATAGTATGGAATTCTAGTGCACAACCGTGAATTTTGCAGAACTCTACTGCACACCCTAAGTGCCATAGAACATAAAATGCGCAAACTCATGGCCATATGTATAAGGCTTTAAAAGGCAGTACAAGTCAATGCAATCTTATATTGGTTTCCAACATACAAAAATCGCATTTAACCCACTTAGTCAGCAGTCCATTTCTATATGCCGATGGACTGAAACGATAATTTAACAATTTATATTTGATGTTATAGTGTTGACCAGATTATTATAAGTATTTTTGGAACAGGGAATATTAGAAGCCTCGGATTTACGATATTCCTGGAACTGATGGCCCCACAGTTTCGTGATGAGAGAGGAGCCGCGGGATCGAGAGAGGCTTGCTCAGCCATGCGTTACCACCAGTAGCTTAGCGACAAATCGGAAAGTGCGCGGGTACTCACACGTGTCTGGTGTATAATATTATGTATTCCAATTTCAAATGGTTCACACGACCCTGACTGTTTTCAAAAAACAGTTGTGAAAAATTCCTCTCTAGCTCCATTGGGATTCGAACCCAATTCATCAGATTGCTGGTTTGGTGCTCTGACCCACTAAGATACGGACTGTATGAGATTCGTTTAAACCAAAAGTGCTTGTACATCCAGTTTCTCTTTTGTACGTATTTCGGGGATGTCCTTCGATTATTTTAAGTGAAGGAAGAGATAATCGTACTAAGCATTTTTGAGAAAAACGATTTTCTTGTTTTAAACGATTAAAAATTTCATTTTTATTGAAAAGGACGGAAGATTTGAATTCAATAGTAGTTCAGGATTCGGAATTGTTGCGCTTCCTGAAATACAGTTAAACTTCAATTGGAGCTCGGTTTTGGTTCTGATGTTCGACTCCAATTGAGGTACTTCGAACATAAACAGTCAGGGGCCGTAGGAATCATACCCGGTAGACTTTTCTGCGTAGTAAACAATATTTTAAAAAAATTCTAATACGGAGACAAGGGTAAACTAAAATGAGAGCTTTCTCTTGAATGATCGGTCCATATACTCTGTCTCTCGCTTGCTCAAACGAAAATAAGCGAAAGACCGTGAAAAACGGCTGCCCGTATAGATTTAGTTTTAATTTGACGACTATTTGTAATATTTAATAGGATTGTAGTTGTATAAAATAAAGTGAAATAAATACTGTAGAAGCGTAAGAGAATTATGTTGCTAATTTTATTATTTATTTCACTTTAGTCGAATTAATATTAATAAAATAATAACGTTATAAGAATAATAGTGATTGACAATACATATTTCCCAAAAAAATTTTAACACGCCAGTAACAAGTATAAGTAGATACGTAGAAAATACTGCCAGTCCTAAGCCTGGAAAAAGTGTAAAGGGAAATTTCGGGGTGAAAAGGGGCGAAGGGAATGAAGGAAGCCTCATGTGGAGAGGGAAAGAAGGCTTGAAGGGGAAAGGTCCCTGGCACTAATCCGAGCCCGCAACTCGAAAAATGCCCCCTGTGGATTTCGACCATAGACCGGAACTCGAATACACCGGTGCAAAACACTTGTCAACACCAGGACGCCCAAGCCTCCAAGCATTTCACGTGTCAAAGTTTTTGACTAAAAAAGTATCTTCTCAATCCCTACCGCGGCGCCACATTCGCCTAAACACAGGAAAACCCCTCACCAGTGATGATCGTTATATGTTCGGTAGTGTCTGTGATTTGTAGTCCTTTCGGGTTACATATTTCAATTATGATTATATTTATTTCATAAAGAAATATTTCGATTCATCGACAATAACTGTAGAAAAGTCATTCATATTTTTACAATCATTTTATTAGGGTATATATTATATTAGTATGCTAATTTTAAACATCGAAAGTGTTATGCATATGAAAGTATAATAACTTCTGGAGAAGAAGAGGTCGGCTGGCAAATAAGACAAGGCGTATGAAATAAGCACTTACTTTCGACGACACCAAATATTTATTAACAGAATCTCAATATTAATCACAGTTTAAATATATAACCACAAGGGACAGCAAATGACATTCTGAAAAATATAACGATCATCACTGATAAGGGTTTTGCCTGCCTGGGCACTTGACAGTTTGAGATTACAAAACGCTACTGCAGTGGTATATTTTCGCACTGTACATGCGTCGCATCGGAAATCTGAATGGTTACCGTTGGCGCGCTTGTTTAAAATGATTAAATGTTCAAGAAATTATTTGCAACAAATAATACTTGTAAAATTATTTACAATAATTCTTTGATCACAAAATAGACTTGTAAAGTAAAATATAAAATAATTATTTGATTTTAATCCTTAAAAATAAATAATCGATTTTACATTTAAAGGCAGGAATACCTTTTTTTCAGCGAAAATATGAATTTAAAATAATTGTTAATATCTTTATGCACTTTACAATTACACAGGCCCACAATATAAAAAATTTTGTTCTGAGTCTTGGATGCCAATATGATATTCCCATGTATTTTTTCCCGCTGAAACCGAATCCGCAACACGTTTTACCTCCACACGTGAGGATTTTGACATAACTTCAAAAAACACCCGAAAAATCCCTTAAACCGATCAAATCATTTACCCCATACCACTTTCACCCCCCCCCCCCCCCCCCAAATTGGTAACCCTATAACACCATAATCTCATAATACCCTAACCTCGTGATACCATAACGCCATAATCTCAAAACCCCGTAACCTCATTTAGTATAAAAATCTGTTTCGGGAAAAAAGTACTACTATTTCGTGAGTTTTTCTTGTGGAACATAGTCATGGGTAAGTAACTCTATAAACCCAAAATCCCACAACACCATCATCTCAAAACCCCTTCACTGCGTTACCCCATATACCATAACCCCTTAAGCGCCTCATCCTATTCTGTGGAGAAGTTCGGTTCCCAAAATCATAACAGTTTCGTGAGTGTTGCTTGTGGAATACAGTCAGGATAAATATAACCTCCAACCCCCCAAAACCTCATAACACTTTCATCGCATTTGCATTGTTTTTTCTTCAATCAGTAGAGTATTTTACGTCTGCTATCCTTATCATAAACAATGGTAGTCATCCATCATATTCGAGTTTCATGTGACTAGATTAAGTAGTTACATTTCTTTGATGCTGTGGGATGGTGGGCGTGGTTTTAACGGAATGAAGGGGTTTTGAGGTTATGGTGTTGTGAGATTTTGGGGTTATAGAGTTACTAACCCACCTTATCCATGACTATGTTCCACAAGAAAAACTCACGAAATTGTTCTGTTTTTCCGAACCAGATTCTTCTAGTAAATGAGGTTTCGGGGTTTGGAGGTTATGGTATCACAAGGTTAGGGGATTATGAGATTATGGTGTTATAGGGTTACCAATTTTTTTTTTGGGGGGGGGGGGCGAAAGTGATTTGACCGGTCTTAGGGATTTTTCGGGTGTTTTTTGAGGTTGTGTCAAAATCCTGACGTGAAGAGGTAAAAAGGGTTGCGGATTCGGCTTCAGCGGGAAAAAATACATGGGAATATCATGTTGGCATCCAAGACTCAGAACAATAATTTTTTTTTGTGGCCCTGTGTTATTGTTTGTTGTGAACAATTGTAAACAAAATCAAACAAAAATAATAATTTTAAATAATTGCGCCAACGGTAACCAATCCGATATTCGACGCGACGCGTGTGCAATACGAAAAGATACCAAAATTGGGAACACTGCAGTCTTTCTGTCAACCCAATACGATAGAAAAAGAGGTTTCAATGCCATCGTTTCGAATTTGATCGCACGAAATAATCCGATAGATTCGATCGGCTTCAAGCATCGGAGACCCACTTCTGGTCGACGCGAGCCCGCTACCGTGTTTATTCGCTATGCAAACGTGTGTGCTTCCCGCTTGAGAGTGAACTGACGCAACGACGTGACGCCGTTACCCAGCTAGGCGATTAAAAGTGAATTTCCTTTAACGAACTAAACACTTTACTTTTAAAAACACTTGTTTTTAGTTCAGTAATAATGTTAAGAACATGTTCCATGAGATTCTTAAGGTTCCGTAGCTTCAAAGCGGAGAAAAATGGGGTTTATCTCTAAAATTGAGGAAACATACATTTTTTATATTGATATTTGGCCTAAAAAGAACTGGTAAGTTAAATTTTCTTTTATTTATTACTAAGATGTCCTTTGGTTACTTAATATCGATCAGAAATCATTTGCATGTTTCAGCTGTGCTAAAATGATTTGTATTACCGTGAATTTTTATTTTCAGTTCTAAAGAAATTAAAAGAATAAAGTATTCTGATCAAGAAAATAAGTATTTCGTTTAACACTTTATAAGCTTGAGTAAGAGCATGCATACTGTTTACTCTTTGTCATTGCAACAGTCTTCCTATTTATTAATATATTTAATGTTTTAATAAGTTAATATTTTTAAGGATTAAACCAAATACTTATTTTCCTGTTTAGAATGCTTCCAAATTTTAATTTATTTAGAATTAAAAAAAGGAATTTACGATAATAAAAATAATGTTATCACAGCTAGAAAATTTAAATGATTTCTTATCTATACATGAAGTAACCAAAGACATATTAGAAAGAAATACAAGACAAATATTTAACTTACCAGCCCCTTTTAAACATAATATTAATAAAAAAATTACGTTTCTTCAATTTTAGACATAAAAAAAAACTATTTTTGTCATCTTGAAGCTCATAAGATATAAGAATCTCATTGGACATGTTCTTCACATTATTACTGAACTAAAAACAAATTATTTCCACACAAAAATAATGTAGTTTGTTAAAATAAATGCTGTTTTAGTATATTTTTATCGATTTTTTTTAATTTTCTAAAATATACAAGATAACAATCTGATAAGGATATAATTTTATATATACCAGGAAGGGGAACAATTTCGAACTATGAACTACTATTCATATCTTGCACCATTTCCGACTAAAATTAGATTTTTAATCGCTGGACACGATAAATCGCTTTTCTCAAAAACGCGTACTACGATTTTTTTCTTCCTCAAAATAATCTGGGGGAATCCCCTAATCAAGTGCAAAAGATAAACTGGATGTGCAAGCACTTTTGGGTTGGACTTCATCGAGGCTAGTCGTATCCTTCAAACAAATTTCACCTTAATTCTTAGTCTTGTAAAATACTAATTTCCGACATGTTGTACAACTTATATTTGATGTTAGTTCTTTTATGTTTACTCTGAAAAAAAGAGTACTAGACATGCAATCTAAATACCTGCGTTCGAATCCCAGCAGAGCTAGAGAACTTTTTCACAACTTAAAAATAAAATCAAAAGTTAAATATTGATAGAAGACCATGTAGACAAAAAAGAACTAACATCAAATATGATAATTCAACACCCCTACCCTGAGTACCTAACCCAACCCAAGGCCATTTTGCACATCACTACTACATTGACATATTAATGCGTGACAGAAATTCAACCTAAAAGAAATAATAATTACCGAGTCTTCTGCATTATTCTGACCCTTGATTGCCACGTTCTTAATGACATGGGTTCGATGTACGCTCTGCTTTTCCCGGATCTCGTGTGTATCTGCGATCATTTGACTAAGAATACTCGGCTGTTTGGCATTACCTTAAAACGAAAGTAATAATTATTGCATCATGTAAAAAAATAAGGATTTCTTGCAGACTTCACAGAATTTGTGATGTCTGCAAGTATTACTTGTGTTTCGGAATGTGACTACTACCTATGAATTCATGATTGAGCAACTCCGTGGCGGTGGCTCTTTCCTCTGGGTTTTTAACAAGGCACCCACTGACAAAATCTATGAATTCTGGACTCCACTGATCGGGTTCCCTGAAACTGGGAGGTGGTTTTGTAGGGATCATGAAAATTGCTCTCATTGGATGAATATCGCCATAGGGAGGCTTCCCCTCCGCCATTTCTAGTGCCGTTATTCCTAGAGACCAAATATCTGCCACGCAGTCGTATCCTATTTCTTGAATCACTTCGGGTGCCATCCAAAACGGCGTGCCGATCACGGTATTTCGCTTGGCCATTGTATCCTATCAAAATAACAAGTATCTGTAGTACGAGTAAAAGTAAATAACAAACATCTTGATCAACTTTATGGAATGTAAAATTGGAAAATCCAAATCTTCATTCTTTTTTGGCTACAGAAATTACAATATCTTTAAAGGATGTTTTTCAATTATTGAGTGAATATATTCTTTTATGAAAGATAACAAACGAATAATGCATTAATTAGGTAATATATGTTACCGTTAATTGTCCAGCAACGCCAAAATCAGCCAGCTTGGCGTGTCCTTCATTATTGAGCAAAATGTTTCCAGCCTTAATGTCCCTATGAATCTTTCGCCTCAAATGCAGATACTCCAGACCCTTGAGCGTATCACTAAGAATCGTGGCGATTTCATCCTCCTGAAGAGTCTTTTTCCGTAACCTCATGATATCACTGACAGATCCTGCTCCACAGTACTCCATAACGATCTGTATATTGAGAAATTGAAGCCTCGGCAGAAATAACGTTGTATAAACACATATTTTGTATCTATGGAGTTCTATATGGGTTTTTTAAAACTGTTTTTCTATTCCACGTAAGCGCTGCGATCGAAAATTCGAAAATTGAATTCGGAATGAAATGTCAAATTAGTCGAGATTATATACTTCGAAAATGTTCCTTTCTAAGTCCTACATTGAACTTTTGAACAGAGGTAAAAAAAA
>CAKNWW010190613.1:0-11674 GCA_932074435.1 Andricus kollari
AAATAATTTATTATTGTTTTTAGCGTTTTTCTGTGAGAATGGAGATAGAAAGTCGCAGTTTTTTGGAAAATTGTCCATTTTTTATCCAATTTTGAATTTAAAAGAGGTTAGAGTTGATTAATTTTAACAAACATGATTGTTTAAACAATGTGTTATCATTGTTAAGAATATTATCTTTGAATAATGCTAGAAATGGCGTTTTTTTCTGAAATTTTTAACTTTTTGTTCACTTTTCACTTGGAGTGAGTTAATATTTAACTCAATATAGCAAAAATAGTTGTTCAAACAAGTTGTTATTGTCTATAGCTATCTTCTACATTAATACTGGTAGATAGTTGCGCTTTTTTTCTGAATTTTTTAACTTCTGTCAATTTTTCAATTAGAGTGAAGTAATAATTAATTCAAGTTAACAAAATTAATTGTTTAAACAATTTATTATTATTGTAATAATATTGTTTTTGATTAATGGTATAAAATTGCGGTTTTTCACAAATTTTTAACTATTTGTCTATTGTGCACTTGGAATGACTTAATAATTATTTAAGTTGAGCAAAAATAATTGTTTAAACAAATCATTATTGTTAATAACTATCTTCATCTATATTAATGCCAGATAATTGCGTTTTTTCTGACATTTTTAACTTTTTGCCCACTTTTCACTTAGTGAGGTAATAATTAATGCAACTTAATAAAAATAGTTGTTTAAACAATTTATTATTGTTAATAACTATCTTCTCTTAGATGAGTGCTAGAAAGTTGTGAATTTTTCTGAAATTTTTAGCTTTGCTAAGCCTTTTTAGTTATGAAAAAATAATATAATAAATAAACATTAGAGAGCAAAATATTCTAAACAATCACTTTCTTTTTCGTAAATATATTTTTCTGGAGGGGGGGAGGGGGTCTAATATAAAAATATGTTTATTTTCAAAATTTTCTGTTACGCTTTGCAAAAAACTTCTTGTTGTAATTTAAAACAAAACTTTTACAAGTCATTTGCACACCTAGTTCTCCCACCCAGTCCTAATTATACCATTCTTTCTTTTTGTTTCTTGTGTAAGATAGATTTTTTGTTCAAATTAATTTTTTCAAACATTGGGAAAAGAAAAAGAATCCCTATCGAGAAACTTAGCCATAAACTCTAAACTCATATCTGTGACTTCTAAGTCTCGCAATTGGCTGCCAGCGAGACATAGCCGTCTTGGAGATGAACTCAAGACGAACCAAGTTCAACTCAAGACAAAATATTACTACTCGGGCTGTTTCATGAATTTATACACAATGTCCGTATACAACCAATTGGAAAGGCTTAAGATGTGTTTCTGACTTGATACCAGAAGAGTACCATCAGAATAATATTGCAAATGTTAAAAAAGTATAAAATATAGGATAAATGGGTTATATATCAGGTGTAAAAATAAGTTCTACCCGTTTTTATCAACTTGTTTTTATTGATAAAAATCTAACAAAATGCAAGTATTAATTAATATAGTGGCCATTGGCTTCTCCTACTCTTCATAAATGCTCTGGCAATCACTGGATTCAATGGCGAAAGAAGTCTTGATCTTCTGACGCTATAAATTCATTCACAATTTTTTGCACTTCATCTTCAATTCGAATTTGGTGTTCAGCTAAGCTGTTTTGTGACGAGCGAAGAAGGTAGTAATCGGACAAGTCAATGTCTGGAGAGTAAGCTGGATGTGGCAGAATGTCCCATTACAGTCTTACTCTTTTCAACTGAACCGTTCAGCGAAAAAAATCCAAGAGTATAGATCATATTCTGGGCATGGGTGAAGATTACCCATGTAGAAATTGCGATCGTTATTTGGAAGGGCTTCGGCTAGTTTTCCCTATTTCTGATCGGGCGCTGTTCAGGAAAAATAGAGAGGGCCAGACTAGTTCTGCAATGCTGTTTTAGCCAGGCTCTACCTAGAACTTCTAACAAGGTCATTACGCGAATACCCTTCAATCGCCCGTCTAGACCCTCTCTGTTTTCCTGTACGTTCATCATTCAGTTATCAGAGGTTTATATTTTCGTTAATTAAAACCCGTTTTTTTGCATATATTTATATCACACAACATCTGAATATTGACCATTGGCACTCTACTATGACAAATGATTATTTTCATTATTTTTCACTGGGTTTCACATAAACAGCACAAATTTAACTGTTTTCCTTATATTTCACGTATTAAAAACAATTTTATCTTCATTTTAAACAAAGTAAAGTTATTATGAAAGTTGAAAAAATAAATTACCCACTTTTTGTTTGGTTATATTCACAAACACGTGTTTATAAGTATTAAACACTCGGATGCTTCAGATGAAAATAAAATTCAGTTTGCTGTCACATGTTGTTGGGGCAGCCATTCGCCTTTTTACTAAAGCATAATTTAGTGCATACAAACTTCTGCAGATTACACTGCATCGTATATACTGCAGCCCTATCTTCAGAAAGTTTATCTGGGGTATGCTGACTAAGGCCCGACCAGTGCCTGACTAGAGTTGGTTGGTTCTCATATCTAAATCAGGAACCAACTACAGCCTGACTCAAACACAAGATTAGGGCCTCACTAGACGCACAGGGTTTTTCTGGTCATAAAGAAATAAAAAAATCTGAACAGTGCCTTTAAGGGTCCTGACTAGAACTTACTAGTCCAGTTGTTCTAGTGAGATTCTGACTACTGCCCTAAGTGAAATGGGGACAAATGAGGCGGTTTCTACATGGGTACAGCACGATAACGCTAGGCCACATAGAAGTTCCGTGGTCCGTCAAACCGTAGAAGAATTGCAATGGGAAATTCTGCCACATCCGACTTACTCTCCAGATATTACCCCGGCCGTTTACCACCTTTTTCGCTCGTTACAAAACAGCTTGGCAGAACAACAAATTCAAGTTGAAGCTGAAGTACGAAAAATGGTGAATGACTTTATAGCGTCAGTAGATCAAGCGTTCTTTCGCGATTGAATCCAATAATTGCCTGAGCGTTGGTGAAGAGTATTTTTGCATTTTTGTTATCTTTAATTTAGTATATAATACTTTCTCCACATGTTCATCATGTATTGCTTTCATGACTTCCAAAGTGTTTATTTCCACTTTGTACTGATTTCTCCTATGCAGGGTAATCGGTACAATGATTGACCACCTAAGGAATTTTTCTTTACATATGCATAAAAAACTCTCGATTGACCACCGTTTACGGACATCGAAAATAGTCGATTCCGCATCGTGCGTGAAAAATATTAGCAAAATCCTCAACATTGGTTAGCAAAATTCTTTCACCAGTGAGGAAAATGCTCTCCACGGTCACCAAAACATTTTGTTCACTATGTGAAAATCGTTCTGGGTAAAGTCGTGCTATTTATTTGTCATTGCAGTATATTCAATGTCTGGAAACGGTAGACAATCTCAGGTTATGCATTGTAATTTGTAAAGAAAAATATTATTTGATACACGAGGTCTCACGGTGGGTGCTCCCTGCTTGTGCGCCTTCGAGTTCGTGCTGGGCCATCACACTCTCAGTGAGCAAACCACCCATTTGGCCTCTCGTATCGAAACATACTATTTTCAGCTTAAAAATTTGTGACAATCACTATTTAAAGAAATTAACAATATTGTAAAAAATACAATGATTGGCCAAGACTATTTAATCATTAGAATAGGCCAATGAATGTATGATAGACGACTGGAATGTGGCGAAATACAATTACTGGCGACCTCGTTGGCCACATCAGGTTATAGACTACTGATTTTCAAAGCACAGTGATCAGCCTCAAAATTGTATAATAAAATTGGCCGGAGTTAAAAACTGTTTTTGATATGGTTTGCGCTTACTATTCGTAAGACAAAGTGACAAACAATTATATACAATTACATAGTCTATACAGAGTTTAAACAATTTTGAATGACTTTTTGCAAAGATATTAATAATTTGCTTTTGAGATTATGTGACCAATCATTATGTTTCGGCTTTATTTATGCACGATGACAATTAGTGGCCAGCCATTCATCGATAAACAGATATAATTTTAAGGTTAAAAAACACCTATCGTGTATCTTAATCCACCAAATATGATTAGAATACAACAGTTTTTAGTTAATTCTGTCGTAACTTTAAAAAAATCATCATTTTTAACAAGCAGACGCTCTTAACCTCAACTTTTCGTTTAAATACCTTACTCATTCAGCATCACCAGTTTTACTTACTCTGGTATTCAAACGTTCGATACTGCATTACTGCACTAATCTATTTCGTTAAATACATTGCGGATTTGTTTGCGCTTCATCCTGCACTATTTAGCAGTATTTTTATTTCTGAGTATTCTTTCATATAAACATATTCAAATGAGGTGGCAAATCTTTGGATGGGGGGGGGCAATCATTGTATCGATTACCCTAATATGAATGTTAGGAGTTATAATTCATATTGAGATAGTATGCTATTGTGCGATTATGCGCTCCGCATAAATTAGAAACGGTCCTTATAAAAAGAATTAAGTAATTTTAATGTGTAGAATTAAATTGTGTAGGGTTTATGAAATTTTTCTAGCATGGTATTTGTTACTTTGCGTAGAATTCGGCGATTTGGAATTTATCCGTGTTGATCTTAAATTTAAAAAATTCTTATTTTTCAAATAAATATTATTGTGTAGACATATAGAAGGTATGTAGAGTTAATAGCGTAGGGTTTAATTCTTTACGTTAAATTGCTACCTCTCATAAAAATCTTTGTTGCATTTTTATTCTAGGAGTCGTTCGTGAAATAATTGGAATAATTAGCTCTATGCAAATGCGGTACTTATGATTACTTATATACAAGATCGGTTCTATTAATATATAAGGAAAACAATTTAACCAATTTTGTACGTATAATATCAAGGATTAAAAATATCTGAACATGCTCCCTCAACTATGACCCAAGACAGATTTATGTGTAAACATCTTCGATACACGTTACCTTACACTAAAATTTGCTGTGATCCAAGCCATTTAGCTCTCAGAAACAGGCTTCACTGTATTTAATTCGTTTTTTACATTGGATATCTTTTTATAAAAAAATCAAATACAATTGTGAGATTTTACGAATTTAGTTTTAATGAGATATGCACGGAAATAATAATAATTTGATATTTCTCAAATTTTAATGTGCCATCGTTGCCTACGCATTGAAGACTTAAGTCTACGTCTTCTATTATATAAGACCTGAACGTTATCCGAATCATTTAATGCGCTGACACAGGCTTTATACTCTTCATATAGCGGTGCAAGATGTTTACGTATCAATAAAGGAAATTAATGAAAAATTGATACCCAGATGTTCATTGGTTTGATATTTTTGTTAAAATTATGAAACTAATGGCAAACGTAATAATCAGTATACGGCTCGATTCCTTGTAAACTATTTTGAAACCACTTGTGCTTGTCCGAGCTACGATTAGGCACAAAATCTGCTATGACCTTGATTAAGAAGTTATGATCGACTGTAAGAAGACTATCGAAGTCGCCCGTAGAGTCGTAGATACAGTCTATATCGACGAAGTTGGAGATATCGTATCCGAAGTCTACCATCGTATCGGGCTGGGAAAGATAGGTGAAAACCAGAAGGCGTCGACTTGTGACTCGATGAAATAATCTAGTTTAGACTTGATAACTGCGGAGTTTAAAACAAATGTAGGGCAAATAAAAAGAGTATGCTTAAGATTATCACTTCATAATCTTCTGATTAGATGGCAAAGAATTACCGACCATACCATGTAGGGAATATTCGGCTATGGTGGCGATGCAGAGCATGGTGCATGGAACAGTGATGCAGGTGTTTTTTTTAATACAGTTTTTTTTTTATAATTTTATTTTCGTCTAATTTATTATTACTTCTTCTATTTCTTTCCA
This sequence comes from Andricus kollari, assembly GCA_932074435.1. Taxonomy (NCBI): domain Eukaryota; kingdom Metazoa; phylum Arthropoda; class Insecta; order Hymenoptera; family Cynipidae; genus Andricus; species Andricus kollari. The sequence continues at coordinate 5,889 of CAKNWW010190613.1, forward strand.
TTTTTATATACATATATAAACTCAGAAATATATCTATCTGAAACATTGGGAAGCAATAGGAAACTAAATATTATTGTTATTTAATTCACTAAGCCGAGGAACAATTCCCTTTTAATATTAAAATAAAATAATAATGTTTAAAATATGTGTTTGTCTTAATAAACTCTGAAATCCTGTCGAGAAATTTTCTAAAATTTCTAAAATTATCGATAATTATATTACCTTCTTTTATATGTTTTCAATTTATATAATACTATTCAAAACTCAATTTTGAGTAAAGCGAAGGGGTCTTAGCTCGTCAAAGTTCAGGTATTATTGGTTTAGCATTGTATATTCCAGTAAATTATGCATCTGAATCAGTGCCGGATTAACAAACTTTGTGTCCGTACACCAGAAAATCAAACAAAGAACTATAGCTTACCATATATGTCTTTAGCATCTAGTTTAATTAACATTATTTACAGTCAATATCCTACTTTAAATCCGTTTCCAGGCCTTGATTTCTGCAAATATTTTTATAATTACGTCATAATCAATCAAATTTACGAGACCTGCGTTCGCTGCGAAGAAAACTAATGAGGATAGGTGTTCGTCGCTCAATGAATTTCTCAAGTAGTTCTTTACTTGCTTTAATATTGAAAAAGATCGCTATACGGAGGCATTGGTGGATATAATGCACAGATAAATGCGAAGTTCTATTTCGAGATTAGGATGAAATTTGAGGGGTAACACCACTCTATGATTTTGGAAAACTCGTGTTTTTTTTCTTGGCTTAAACAATACTTCAGGATCAAAAAAAGAAGAAGTTGGCCCTATAGTGGACAAATTTCTTTAAAAGGTTCAGCTATCGATTTTGCCGCAGCGCCTCGGAGCGCACGCTGAACACGATTTCGTTTTTTCGTTCGTTTTGCTTTTTCCGATCGCTTACCGATGCTGCAAAAAAGGCCCGATTGTCCTTAAAATCGTACTGGAACGAAGAGTAGGAGGCGAGCGTGAATGTGGATGGTCAAATGTATGGTGCAGGCATCGCAGATTAGGTGTAAAAAAAATTGCAAGGATTTAAGTCTCGTAAAACTTAAAAACGAGTTTTTCTCGAAATTTTTTGTTTTTCGTTCCATGCGTGCTTTACGAGAAACCATCCTCCCGTGAAGATGTTTTAAAATAAGAAGATTTTCAAGATGGGCTCTGCCGCTGCCATTTTGCATCAAAATGATTGTCATGGACTCGCAGATATTGATTAGAGTCAAAAAACTGTAAGTCGGGGTGAACACTCTTCTTGAGCCAGCACTGAGAAGGCCCATCGGAAAATTATGGAATTTTCCGATGAGCTAACGAGAGTGAAGGGTTGGTGAGAGGAATGAGGGCGAGTGAAGGGTGGCGTCACTTCGACAGTTGACGATTGACAAGGGCATCGACCGCACGCGCTAAGATCCTTTGCTTTCTGAAAAAGCGATTATCGATTTCAAGTTGGTTTGTCCAGTAATTTTATTGTTATTTTGTTGTGTTTCATTTAACTTCACATCTTTCTCACTTAATAGACTATTAATTTATCACTCATTCATCAGTTTTGTTATCAATCTTCGTTCCGTGCCGTAATTCATTGTTTTGTTTCTTTAATAAATCTAAATTCAGTGTATTTGTGCATTCTAAATCATTTTACCCGAAACACTCAGATTTTATTTACGCGATTTACTTAACATTTTTCAGCTACTTATAAGCACTAATTAACAACGATAATAAAATTTTTTTTTCATACTTCAATATATCTTTAAAAAAAAACTTTTTTAAAAGAAATCCTATTATATTACTAATACTCCCAAAATAAATCGTCAAAGTTAGACCTTCTTTTTCTGCCGCTAGAGTGGTCTTATCTCTAAATTGACGCTTTTATGCAATAGAAAAATTTACAAAAGTCTGAAAGTCCCTAATTTACTATAACATAATTTTGAAATTTAATTGACGCTTTTTTGTAAAATTGAAACTTACAAAAGTCGGATAGTATCAAATAGTATAATTAATATAGTATAATTCGATAGTATAATTTTTAAATTTAATTTACGTTTTTTTTTAAGGAAAAAGTTACAAAATTCTGAGGGGCCCTCTGGGCCTCCCAGATCATCGGGCACCTAGGGTATGGCCTACCTTGGTCTACTGGTTAATCCAGCACTGGTCTGACTTGATGCTAAAATGAGACTGTATAAAGCTTAAGTTAGATGATTATTGAACTATTCAAGCTTTACACATTTTTATGTAACGCAGGCATGATTTACGCATTTTATGAGCATCTACGGTTATAGTCGCGTCAACCTAACCTCAAATGTCAGACGTGATAAACTTGTGATTCTTGCATAATATTTTTTTATAAAATATCAGGTCATCCAGCCTATAAATTATTCTTCTACGAAATCAAAGGATATTTTGTAATTCTAAGTTATAATGTAATCAATCGTTAAAATGCTCATTCGTTCGACGGCAGTAGCTGCGAGGTGAATATCGACTCCGGCAGAGTCCACATACCAAGCCATTTCGAGCGCGGATAGCACTCGGATGGGTGACCATCAGCGACGTACGATCGGGTGTGTATTCGCTACGTTTTAACTAATGTCGACAGGGAGGTTTGACGCCGAGAATGATTGTGTGCATTCAATGGTTATGATATAATGTCTGCCTTCACACTAAACTGTCGAAAACCCGGCTGAACTCGGGAGGTGGTTTTCTGCAGTTTTTCTCTCCGTTGGCTAAACGCCCAGGCAAATGCAAGTACTTTTAATACAGTCGAATGCAGCCAAGGGTTATCATTAGTTTTGATTAAATGTATACAGTGATTCTAAGCCCACCTAAGTAAAATAAAAATTTTCACAGGCCCATACCCAGTGAAGAGGAGTCGTCTGGCATTATATGTTCTCATGCTAAAGGACATAAATAATACATTAGCAGCGAGGGTGACCCTTGTATAGACATCTTTTTCACCGGAGTTTCAAAATAAAGGGGCATAGTATAATAGGTTTTAACCACATTGTTACGGGACTTAAATGGACCAGCCTTACAGGACAATAATAATAATAATAATAAAATTAAAAAAAGCCTCATTTTCTCAGAAGGTAAGGTGCTCGGAATTCACGTTAGAGGTACGGGGTTCGATCCCTGAGCCCGGTACCTCTGGAATTTTTTCCATGTAAGTTTACCGAGGTTCTGTAGGTTCGGATCCAACCTTAAGCTCTACGTTCCCCCACCATGCACTTGGCTGCAAACCAGTCCGTAGATAGTGGGGTCAAAACCAGGCTTTGACCAATATATCAAATTAGGCATACTGCTCTTATCAGAGCACTTGATTGCACATTACAAGAAATGCGTCCGTGACTGATAATATATACTGAGCAGTCAAAAAATCCAACACTAACAAAAATGCCTTCGATATATTTGGCTGTAAACATCTTAAGCCTGAGAGAAAAATGAGCTTCCTTATTTTTTAAAATAATAATAACAATAAGAAGATAGCTCCAAGAAAGCATCCAGAGGCGACTGTTGTCACCTTCAACGTTCGCGGCCGCTATGTAACGATAAAAGCGGTAAAAGACGAACTCCAAACTAGATCATGCTCACACTTTTGTACCTGCAGCATCGTTGCAGATGATTTCAAACATAGTATTAAATTAATTAATTACATCGTCATCTCATTAGGCACTTGACTTAGTTCGTGTTTGATGATGAAATACCGAGTTCACCCGAGAACAGGTTTGAAAAAATATAATAGTAAGTAGCTTGGTAATTGTGTAACAAGATGTCATCTGCGAGAAATTCTCATATAAAATGTTCATATTAAAAAAAATAGAAATAATTTCCAGTGAGTGAGAATAATTGAAAAAATTGTTTATTACGTTATAAACAAATTAATCAACAAAAATTATTTTCGGGATTGAGAATTTTTAGCTAATTAAAATCCAGAGTTTTTGTATAAAATATAAGAGACGTGAAAGCTTTATCCCTATAAATTAAAAATGTACGTTATTTCGCAATTGTTTAAACAATTTTTATAAACAAATTCACAGTTTTCTATTTTTTGACGAATAAGCTGAATTTTTCACGGAATCGGCTAAAAATGTCTTTCCGACGACTCTTTGCTATGCCGCTTTGTAAATTCACAATGATTAATAAAGCATTGAAACAATTTTCATATAAACATTCAGAGTTTGGCCATTTTTTTAACGATTAGACTCAATTTGTTTACGGAATCAACTAAGAACGTCTTTGCGCTCACTCCTTTCTTTGTTGCTTTGCAAATTCCCAAGAATTATTAATTATTAAAGCAATTTTCATAAACAAAATTAGACTTTGGCTATTTTTCAGCAAATAGGCTCAATTTCTTAACGAAAGAAATTAAGAATGTCTTTCTGATAATTATTCAAACAATTTTCATTAATAAATTCAGAGTTAGTCTTTTTCAGCAAATACGCTAAGTTTCTTTATGCAATCAACTAAGAGTGTCGTTCCGTTAACCCCTTTACGGAACAACCACACGTTGTTATTACGAGTCGCGCAGAGACGTTGCTCGTCACTGCAGATGATACCGCAGTGCTTACGGATGCAGTGAGTGAATCAGTGAAAACAGTGCTGCGAGCAAGTGATTCAGTGATGATATCGAACAGTCATGTGGGCCACATTGGTGTACAAACGGATTTTCAAAACTGTGAACTGCTAGTGGAAGGTGGTATTCGTTAATCAGGACGTTATTTTCCGCGGTGCGTGATACGGACTGATGGTAAAGGTCAAGCTTTGAGACCGGTACTGAATTTATCGGGCAAAGAGATGAAGGTGACGCCGGGAAGTACCGTCGCTCGCGAAGAAAAATGCGATGAGCGTATAAATCGGGCGATTTAGTTTCAGTCGTAAGGAACAGTTCCGCGGCTACTGAAAAGAGTTGCAAACTCCTCAAGCAAAAGAAAGGCCCATACGAAGTAGTGAAGGTTTTGGGAAATGACAGATATCTATTTCGCGACATAGAAGGAGAAAAACAGCCATAAACCATACGAGGGAATTTTGTCAGCCGAACGACTAGAATTAATTCCAAAACAGTCAGCGTGAGTAATTGTATAATCGCAAGGGTAGGCATAAGTACTTTTGTCATTATAAAAAAATCTAAAATATACTTTCATACAAATATAATTGCTGAGAAACGGAGAACGTATGAATGTAGTAATATTTTCTACGAATATTTCAAAATAGTCGAAAAGAGAGTTTCTCATGATAAACCGAAACGGGGTGTATGTGCTGGTTTGGTTTCCTTGCGGATTAAGTTTATGGTCAGAAGCCGAATTTACTCAGGCAAATTTCAAAGTGTAAGAAGGACCCAAGAAAACCAAACTAGCTTTCACCCAGATGGCTTATTTAGACTTAAGTTTAAGATATTTGTAATGTTAGGGCAACGAAGTAGGACTTGAGGGATGGAACTGGAAAAGAGGGGGAAGGACACCACGGGTCTCTCATCGGGGCCTGCGTGTCAAAAATGCGTCAGAAGATTGCCGACCGCTAGTCGAAAAGCATTAACGCGTAATTTGCAAGCCCGAACCGTCTTCCGAAAGTTATTGGTTTTCTTAAATAAAGTGATCATTATATTTTTACCTAATTTCCTGATGTGTTTTATCATTGACTTTTAATATTATAGTGCCCACCAAATTTTTTATAAAAAATGCAAATACACAAATCTGTTAGAACCTTAGATACTTTTATTTAGAAAACAACGTCCAAATCTAATGAATAATGAAGGCTGAAAATTGACTTGTCCACAG
>CAKNWW010190619.1:0-10790 GCA_932074435.1 Andricus kollari
GCCCGCTCGAAACCTCTGTTAGTAGACTGCAATGAGAGCGACATTATTTTTTTATTTTTTAACGCTGAAAAAGAAACCTGTTGCAATTACGAGATGACCATTTAACGTAAATTTTAACGTATTATTATGATTGCAACAGTTTACATATTTATTTTGCTTCTCTTAATAATTATAATGCCATATTACTTTAACATTACTTTACAATTACTTTACCATTACGCTGCAGCGTAATCTTTGCGTTCGGCCGGTCCGCCAGGGAACAGAAAAAAGAAAGCGGACAAAATTATGAGAAAATTTTGTTTAAAGAATAATACGCTATCTTTCACCTGTTTCGAGTTATGATATGATTATGATTTATTTTTTTTTGTAACAATATCTTCAAATGAATCTGTTTATTGAAAAAAAATATATATCACATTTTTAATCAAATATAATTACTTTTTTGTTAGAAAAGTACTCAAAAAGTAATCAAAAGTGGCTATGGCAAGATTTTGTTATTAAAAATTATTAATAAAAAATATTATTTCATTGACAAAAAAACATATCACACATTTTCAATCAATTAGAATCACTTTTTTGCCACGAAAGTACTAAAAACGGACCAAAAAGTAATCATAAGTGGTGATAGCAAGCTTTTGTTATAAAAAATTATTTATTTATCAATGGCAAAAGACGTTTGACACATGATAAATAAAATGTATACACTTATTTGGGACAAAAACTTCGAAATATGGCCGTATTTCTACTTTACGATATGCTCAAGTGCCTCTATGTAGGAAGAGTGCAGTTTCAAAGGTCATATCTCGTGACTTATTTGGGCTAGGACACTTTATTTTTTTTAAATTACGCTAAATTGACTCCACTTTCATTTATTCTTAACCAACTTTGTCATGGGATCCACAGGAAACGAGGTATTCCACAAAAACACAACTTTTTAGTTTTTTGTCAAAAATGCAGAAGAAAATGAAATTTTGAAACCTTGCAATTCCCGAAATAATAGGTCTAAAAGACTTTTATTTTTTTAGATGTGCGCAGAATTTTATATACTCTATTTTATGCTCTGGCGTCATCAATGTAAACCAAACTTGACTCGATTTATTTTGAAAAAACTGAACTCCACTTTTTTGCCCGTAAAACAGGCAAAAATGGCCAACTTTGAGGGGTCATAACTTATGACCTATTATAGGTAGGACATTGTTCTTTTCTTTTAATTACAGCAAATTGAGTCTACTTTCACTCACCTGTAAAACACTTTTCCATGCAGTAATTAGGTGCGAAGGTACACAGTGTTTTTTGAAACATAGTGATTTTTCGCTGCAAATCCAAAAAAGTGGGGATTTTTCAATCTATTATAACTCCAAACAGGTGGAAGATAGTGGATTATTCTTTCAACAATTTTTTTCTCATAATTTTGTCGGCTTTCTTTTTTCTGTTGGACATTTTACTCTAAAAATCAATGGGAATTATCCGTCCACGCAAAAGTAACTTTTGGAACAGTTTTCGAAAAAAAACCCCGGTTTGGCAATTGATATGTTCTAGCATTTTTGATATTTTAAAAGGGACCCCTTAAAGAAACTTCATCATTAAAAACATTCTTGGTGCCTGGACTAATATGAGAAAGAAATTAGTTAAGGTGGTTCGGGCATGTTTAAAGAATGAAAGATGAACGACTGGCCAAACAGATCTATAAAGGCAAAGTAAATGGCAGAATGCCCAGAGATAGACCGCCGAAAGAATGGTTAGAATTTATGAATGAGACATTAATCCGAAGAGACATAAGAAGCCATAGAAACACGAGAGCTTGCATGAGAAAATGCATGGACGTGAGGGAAGCTAGAGTAGTATGCCAGGACAGAAAAGTGTGGCGACAAATAGTTTATAAAAAGAATGTGATTAGAGTGAATGACGCCTGAAACAAAGACCGTGGATACTAATGGGCCCAAGTGGGGAACCACACATAACAATTTTGTGAGGCTCTTCACGTGGGGTGATCGCTAGAGAGATTGATCAGCAACCTGGGTCGGAGCAGTGTTGCGGAACGAACGTGTAATTTAAATAAATAACACGAGAATTCTAGATCAATCTAAAATATCTATACCTTACGCCTATATACCCTATACCTATATACCCATCCACACACTACTACTTTCCAACCGAGCAATTCACGCCTACCCCGAAAGGGAAATGGCTTAATGGTGTGATAATTATAATAATAATCTATTAAAGGATTTCATTTGTTTGCTAGCGGAGAAAGTACACTTGCGCATGAGTGAGTATCGTTTAGCACCCAATGTGCGCAAGTAAATTTTTTCACTGCACGATTTATTTATTAATTGATAAAGTGAGTGAAAAACGTGCGAAATTATGTAGAAAATGGATTTCTTCAAAAAATTAGCAATCGCAGGTTGTAACGCAAAATCGTTGGAAGGTACGTGTACTGAAAGAACTATTTTTGATCCGCATAACCTCACTTTTCATTGCTTTCTACGCTTTTGACGTATGAAAAATTTGTACCGCATACAAAGTTGTATCTTTAAATTTTTTAACGCTGAAATCTAGAACAGATTTTTGTTATAGAATTCATAATTATCAATTTCATATTTACATTCACCAAAGTTCGGCTTTTGTACATCACTTGCACGTAATATCAAGCAATAAGTTTTCTTTTAACGTACAAATTATTCTTTCTTTGATCCGACAATAGATTTCACTTTAAGATCAAAGAAAATTCTTTCACAGTTAAAGGATAGCATTTAATACGATAATCCTTTCACTGTGAAAGGATTTCCTCTAGTGCCAATTTTGAATGGAAAATTCTTTAATAGAGAAAGGAATCACTTGACAGTCAATAGTGTGATTTTATTGTGTATTATCGGTTTTTCGATTCCTATGATATTTTTGGGGTCAAAATTCACAAATTCCAAAATTTGACTTACAATTTGGAAAATGTTCTCAAATTAGTAAATCACCATGAAAAACAAAAATGAGGAGATTTTCGAGTCTGAAAATACGAATTTTGGTTAGAAATTAAGGAATAAAAAAAGCAACCTAAGTTATGGAAATACTATTTAATTGGTAGATTTCCAATTTTCAATGAAAGTCAGTAAGAAGTATACGAATTTTAGGTCAACATTCAAAAAATTTCACACAAATTTTAAAATTTTAGTCAATTGGTGCAAGTGTGTACGAGAAGGTTTTTTGAGTCAAGTTTAAGTACTCCCTAACCTTACTGCGTAGCCATAAGTGCCGTGTAACTCTACTGCTCAACCATAAGTGCCACATAACTCTACTACGCAGACATACTTACGACGTAGTTTAATTGGGCATGCAAAAGTTCCATTGAACTCTCCTGTGCATAAGTACAGGTTCTGCGTGCAATAACGCACTCATCTCGCCAGCATGGACTGTCGAGCACACCTCTGCGAGCTCTATGAGTCGCATTTGGCCAACACACTGCATCACACAATGCCGTGAGAATGCGACGCAGAGTCTGCAGTCACTATGAGGGCAGGATTCTTTCTAATAATATTTAATTTTCCTCTAGTTATTACTTATAAAATTAAATGATATTAAAAAGTTATATAAACCGGTTTCAAAACAATATAGACATTTTTTTAATAATTTTTTTTGATTTTGTGGATTTTTGGAAATATTAAAAAAAAATTTTTTTGCTCAAACTCTTGAAATGTTGAAAAATTGAAAACTTTAAGTTTCTTTCATTTTCCGGAAATGCTCAAAAATATAAAGCATCCAAAAATTTACTTTATTCCGAAAATTTTTCGAAATTACCAAAATTGTCAAAATTACTATTTCTATCTTTATTTTTTCTTGCAAAATTCAATTTTTAAATAAAACCAAATTTTTTTTATTTTTTATTTTATATCGCGCATGTTTTCGTCGGTACCGGTATTTATACACAACCTTGTAAACAAATTATTTATCTCCTCCATGTTTCCAGACCATCCTGAATGTATTGAATATTATAAAAATAGATAATTGAAGTTCGTCAAATGAACGTCAATATTACAAAAAATTCACTAGTCTACTCAAATAAAGATTTCTTTTAAAATTATAGTTTTTTAAAATTCGCGGGAACCATTTCTCGAGGAATGCGCGCGCATTCCGGCAAATGTCCAGTGTGTGAATTTCATCGAGCTCACAAGTCGCGTTGTTTTCACTTATTTGTATATTTTTGCATCATTTTGTGCTGGGTGGTATTCTGGTGGTTGTGCAATAGACTGTGCAAATAAAAACTCCGGGAACTGCCGCTCTTTCGACGTCAAAAATCTTATTTGCTTCAGTGCCGGATTTTATATCCCTGCGCGAAAAACGGATTAAAAGTCAAGGTAACCATTTTCCTTTGTCACATACAGGTCGCATGGCGTGAAATTCTAACGCAACATACAAACGCGTGAGATCGTCAAATTTCCCTAATAATTATATAATCGGGTTATGTTTTGTGCCGTGATCTTTTTTCCAAATTCTATTACATCGAAAGATTTCACTATTTCCAACTAATTTTGGAATTGCGTTTTTTTCCCTTCAAATCGTAATTGAAGACGTTGGTTCGACTGCACATGTGCACTGATGCGTGCACATTTACCGGCGAACCAACATGATATTCATGACATTACTTTTTGTTCACATTTTTATACACTTCATTAGTTTCTCATTGTGTGTATTTGCAATTATTTAGGATTATAATTGCGTATTCAAGAGTTTATTTATGAAAACCTCGGAATATTTATGTTAACCCCTTATAAGGCACATATAATTCCTTAAATTGTATTCAAACATATTGTTTATATATTTAAATAAGACTGTTATGAAATATATTACTTGCTTTGTATTTTACATTTATATAAGTTGCATATATTTTAATATTTTATATTTGTCGCAGATATGCGTCGGATCTGCAAGCGATATGCGTAACATATTATGCGTCAGATCTGCTAGCGATATGCGTAGCAGATTATGCGTCAGATTCTGCTAGGCATATGCCAGGCAATTGATGACGCATATGTCTCATCAGGTGAGAGCACAATCTGCGCGTCGATCCGCAGATCTGCGTGCGCATACGCCATCAGTGCTCTGTGACTTTATTGCGCCGCGTAATGTGCAGTATCACTCTTCTTCTATGCATATTTTGTTCCCTCAGAACTCTTTTGCGCAATCGTAAGTCAACTCAAGGTGGGTTTCCGTATGGGCGATTGAAGTCGAGCGAATGAAATCACACATTTCAGTTTATGACTGCTTCTCATTGGATCTTATGGCGCCCTTTCCTAATGCTCGAAACCCGACACGCGACAGTAGGTACCCCAAGGGCAGCTGTAAATCACGGCGACTAGACTGCTCGAGAAGCAGTCTTCCCACCCACCCAACGCGACTTGAGTTTTCCAAAATATTGTCTACCATCTGTTATAATTACGGATGATTAAAAATTAATAGAACTTGTCCTAAAATTGTTGAAGATATAAAAATGAAATTCAATGTTTATTTTTTAATTTTTATTTAATCTATAAATTAAAAAATTTCTATTTATTTATCGCAGGTTTCACCATCTTTTCCAAAAATTACAGAATATCCAACTTATGGCTAACGTATGTTCAACGTGATTTTAAAACCCTTAAATTTTTGAAGATTAAAAAATGAAATTCAACGTTAATATGAAAATTTGTTGTTTAATCTATAAATTATAAAAATTCCTATTTATATTATCGCAGGCTTCACGATGTGTAAAATTCGTTTTCTTCGTGTTGAAAATTAATCTCTTTTGTTACCAATTTTATCTTTTTTGGTAAAAGCAGGCAACTGTTTGGTTAAAAATTCTTGTATTTTCGTGTATGTCTGGTCTTTTTCGGTCCTTTTGATGGAAAGTTAATATTCTTTGTTTAAAATGCATCTTTTTGGTTCAGGATTCAACTATGTTTGCTTCAATTCAACTAGATGAAAATTCTTTTTTTTTTGTTTTGTTGAAAACTATTTCTTTAAACTAAAAAAAGAAAATTCATCTAATTGACTTGAAAATTCAAGAATTGTGTACAAAATTATCCACTCCATTTTTGGTTGAAAATTGATCTATTTTAGCTTCAAAATTCAACTATTTAGTTGAAAATTTTCAGGAATGAAAAAATCATACACACAATATAAATATCTGGAATATTAAAGTGTTATATTTCAAATTTATGTATTTTGATGAAAATGTATGTATTTTGTTGTAAATTTGTCTTTTGGTTGAAAATAAATTTTTTGGGCGAAGATAAAGTCTTCGGTTGAAAATTAATCTGTTTTAGTTGACCTGGTCACTTGCCTCCAGCCGCCCCGTAGGAAACCCATCATAAATCACTAATCGCGCGACTTGTTTCGCGCAAATCAAGTCGCGCGTTTCTGTCGCCCATGCATACGGAAACCCACCTTTAGTAATTTCAATCCCTCCAAATAAACTGCTCCTTCTTCTATCGCAAATCATCTTTATAAATTTCTCAAATATAATTCAAGGAACCTTTTAGGTGGGACACCGGAACCTTTCAATTCTCAAAGGTCCAGGTGCGGACTGGGAACCTTACGAATTCAAAAGGTTCGGGTCCGGATTCATCATTTGTTTTTTGTAAGATTGAAGTTTGCATCAATTGAAACAATGCACCCTCTGAATCATTTTAGTTCGCTGTCTCGGATCATTTATCAATCTGCAGTTGGCAAACTAAGCAGGACGCAAACAGGTACTAAAATAGACTGTTTATGAGATCATATTAGAACGCCCAAAGAAGGATCCCGGATTAAAATAAATGTCTAGTTTTTACTGTGATTATTACGATCTATGAATCATTTACTTTCCCATAAGATTAAAATGGAAGAACTTGTGATTTTAGTTTGTATTCAAATTAATTGTTTATATAGCACTAAAATGGCTATGCAATGCTTAAAATATCTTAATTGTGAAAGACTTGAAATTTTTTAAATTTCAAAAAAGGCGGACCCAACAAGTTAGGTTATATGAATTGCATTTTTTATAGTTATTACCCAAGAATGATTAAACACTGTAAAAAAATCGAATTAATTATTGTAAAATGAATGGTGGAAAGAAAAAATTGTTTTAAAAAAGATGACGGACAATTAAATATTCCAAAAATAGCTCATTTTTGCTGTTTTCAAAGAAATATTTCAAACTTTGCTTTAAAAAAAGTGTAGCTTTAGAAAAAATCTCCCAGACATACAAAATGTTAAGAAAATCCCAGATCCTAGTCAGTCGAATTTTCCAAATTGTTTTAGTTTTATAATTTTTTACGAAATCGACCTAAACTTCACCAACAAATGTAATTTATCCTAAAGCATTTTGTGTTAAAATTAAACCTTTAAAATTACTTCGTGAAATTCATTCTGAAATTGATTAATTTTCAGTAGTTAAATAGAAGCTATTTTTAAAAACACAAAGAAAAGCTACAGGCAAACAATAAAATTCAGAATTAATTGCGCGAAAATAAGATTTGAAAGAAAGTAGTATTGCTTATCACGCATAAAATATTTAAAAAAGACTGTGGATACTGGCAAAACCTGAAAAAAGCAATTGTATCTCGAGATGGAGATTTGGCAGCGCAAAATCGATATAGGATCCCATATATAATTCCCCCGATGAAGGGCTTCGCCTCTATCTCTTTTAGACAATTCTTAACCGATTTCGATGATTTTTTAATAAATGATCAGCATTAAATTTTTAAGAACATCAATAAGCCTGATTTTCTTATTTCGTTCTGCGGACCTCATTATTTAAACATATACAGGGTGTCTCAGTACTCAAGGTACATTCTTATATTTTTGAATTCCTCATAAAAAATGGAGTTGAAAATAATAAGAAAAATTTGTAGTAAAGTTAATAATTAATGAGTAATTAACCATTAGAGATTAACCAATCGGAAGCATGCATTAGATGGACGACAGTCCATGTGTAACTGATAAGGGTGAGTGCTCAAAAGAGTAATTTTAAATTTGCAGGAGGTTGTGAATATCAATGGTGCAACTTCACACGGCAACTGCGAGACGAGATTCTTAGAAAATATCTTTTCCTTTAGAATAAACGTTGGATTTTTTTAACTTCATGGAGTATTTCTAATTCTGTAGAATTCAAACGAAATTCTTAGAATTTACTTGTGCTCCTTTGAATGCTTTTGAAGTTTTTCTATTCTTTTGCACTCTGTGAATTCTTCTGAATTCTCTAAATTCTTCAATTCCTTGAATTATTCCGTTATTCTCTGAATTCTTCCGAATTCTCTGAATTCTTCTCAATTGTCTCAATTCTTTTAAATTCTCTGAAACCTTTCAAATTCTTTTGTAGTCTCTAAATTCTTTTGAAATGCTCTAATTTTCTTTTTAATTCTGTACATTCTTTTGAAGTTTGCGAATTCATTTACACTCTGTGAATTCTTCCGAATTTTCTAGATTCTTCCTAATTCTTTGAATTCTTCTAAATTCTATGAATTCTTCCACTATTCTTTGATTACTTCCGAATTTTCTGAATTCTTCCAAATTCTTTGAATTCCCTGATTTATTCTGAATTTTCTAAATTGTTTTAAAATTTTCTGAACTCTATAAACTCTTTTGAATTTGTTGAAATCATGGTATCACTGAATTTAAAAAAATGTATTTTAATTATCTTGAAATCATTGGAATACACGTTGAATTATTTTAACTTTCTTTGAATATTTGTAATCCTGTAGAATTCAAACAAATTCTTCAGAATTAAATTTTTTTAATCCTCTTGAAATCTTTACCATACATCATTAATTGTTCTAACTTTCTCCAAGTCTTTTGTATTCTTTAAACTCTCCTGAATTATTCTAATTCTCTTATAAATTTTGAAACGTCAGAATTTTTTCCAATTCTCTGAAATATTTAGAGTTCTATGAATTCTTTTGTATTGTCCTTATTTAAATTATTTGAATTCTTTTAAAATTTTCTGAATTATTTGAACTGTTCTGAATTTATTAATTCTTACGATATCATTGAATTCTTTTAATAATTTTTAATTATCTTTAAATTATTATAATACATTAGAAGTTACTTCAAACTCCTTCAGATCTTTTGAATTTTCTTGAAATCATTAGAATACACGTAGAATTATTTTAACTTCTATCGAGTATGTTATATTCTGTAGAATTCAAACGAATTCCTAGAATTCACGTGTACTCCTTTGACTTCTTTTGAAGTTTTCTTGAACTCTCTTAAAACCTTTACAATACTGAATTCTCCTGAATTCTGTTGAATTCTCTGAAATATTTCATATTCAAACTCTTTCGATATCTTTAGAATACGCGTTGAGTTATTCTGAATTCCTTCAAATGTTTTGAATTCTGTAGAATTCTTCAGGATTCAAAATATTCGAAGAAAGTTAAAGTAGTTCAACGTGTTTTCCATAGATTTGAAGTGAATTAAAAATATTCTAAAGAAGGAGTTCAAACTAACTCAAGGTGTATTCTAATGATTTCAAGTTAATTAAAATACGTTTTTAAAACATTCAGTGACATCGTGAGAATTCGACGAATTCAGAATAGTTTAAAGAGTTCAAGAAATTTCGAAACAATTCAGAGAATTCAGAAGAATTTAGAGAACTTAAAAGAATTCACAGAATTCCGAAGAATTCACAGATTTCAAAAGAATTCACAGAATTCAAAATAAATTTAGATAATTTAAAAAAATATAGATAATACAAAAGAATTCATAGAATTTAAAATATGTCACAGAATTCAAAAGAATTCAGACAATTCAAAAATTATCAGAGAATTCAGAATAATTCAGGAGAGTTCATAGAATACAAAAGACTTGCAGAAATTCAGATCAATTCATGCTGTTTTATAAAGATTTCAAGAGAATTGAGAAAAAAAACTTTAAAATTTCTGTAGACTTCGTGTCAATTCTGCAGAATCAAAAATATTCAAAGAAAGTTAAAATAATCCAACGTGTATTCTAATGATTTCAAGATAATTAAAAAACATTTTAAAAATTCAGTGATATCGTGAATTCAACAAATGCAAAACAGTTTAGAGAGTTCAGAAAATTTTAAAGCAATTCAAAGAATTCAAAGAATTTTGAGGAATTCAGAGAATTCGAAAGAAATCAAAGAATAGTGGAAGAATTCGTAGAATTAAGAAGAATTCAAGGAATTAGGAAGAATTTAGAAAATTCGGAAGAATTCACAGCGAGGAAATAAATTCACAAACTTCAAAAGAATGTACAGAATTAAAAAAAAAATTAGAGGATTTCTAAAGAATTTAGAGAATACAAAAGAATTCAAAAGACTTCAGTAAATTTAACAGAGTTCAGAGAATTTAAAAGAATTCAGAAAATTGAGAAGAATTCAGAGAATTCCGAAGAATTCAGAGAATAGCGGAAGCATTCAGAGAATAAATGAACAATCAAGAAGAATTCAAAGAATTAAGAAGAATTTAGAGAATTCACAGAGCTCAAAATAATTCACAAACTTCAAAAGCGTTCACAGAATTCAAAAAGAAAATATAGATTTTCAAAAGAATTGCGAGAATACATAACAATTCATAGAATTCGAAAGATTTCAGAGAATTTGAAAGAGTTGAGAGAATTCAATGAATTTAGACAATTGAGAAGAATTAAGAATATTCAGAAAATTGAGTAGATTTCAGAGAATACAAAAGACTTGGAGAAATTTAAAATAATTTATGGTGTACTGTAAAGGTTTAAAGATAATTGCAAAAACCTCAAAAGAATTCAAAGGACCTCAAGTGAATTCTAAGAATTCGTTTGAATTCTACAGAATTAGAAAT
>CAKNWW010190626.1:0-11369 GCA_932074435.1 Andricus kollari
ATTATGTTCAACATTATTATATCAAATGTATATCATCATGTTTATTTATGTATCTCAAGCTGGTACTGCTTATTCAGATTTTGAAAAATAATGTACAAATTTTATTTTTCATTATTACTTCAATATTTGCTTCTTATTTTGCACTAATTTTTATTTGCAACTACCCTGAAAAATCTATTATTTCAATAAATTTATGTTATAACAATTCATAATAGGCATTGGCATTTAAACATACGTATTTTTATTGTCTGGTTTTTATAATTTTAAAAAAGTGTGCATCCTATACAGAAAATGTTGTTATTATACATTTTATTGCAACTTGTGTCGTTTCTCCATAAATTTAATTTGTTTATTCTCAACGTTATTTTTTATGATTCAAACTTAAAATACGCATACTACTGTAAAGTGTTTCTAAGTAAATTTGTAGATATAATGTAAGCGAAAAATGTTGTTAAATAAAAAGTTATTGTAGCTTGTGTCGTTTTTCTAAAAAGTACATTTTTAATTTTTGATGCATTTTTACAACAAGAGTTTATAACAAATTTATATATCTTTTTTGGTTGAACAACTTTTGTCTTTTCATTTTTTTTTTCATCTCTTGTGTCGTTTTTCCAAAAATTTATTTTGTTTATTTTTATTTTTATTTTTTACGATTGAAAAAAAACTACTTTCCCTTTCTAAAAATTATAAATAACAAATTTGTACATCCTCCTTGAGTGAACAAGTTTGCCTATTATTTTTTTTCTTTTCTTATGTCGTCTTCCAGAACATTAAACTTTTTTATTTTTAATGTTATTTTTTACGATTAAAACAAAAACTAAGCGTCCTATCGAAAAATTGTTGATAAAAAATTTGTAGCTGTTTTTTGGATGAGCAACTTCTGTCTATTCATTTTTTCGTGTCGTTTGTCCAAATTTTTAATTTTTTTAATTTTTAATGTAGTTTTTTACGAATAAAACAAAAACTACGCATCCTATCAAAAAGTGATCCATAACAAATTTGTAGATCATTTTTGGGTGCACGATTTTTGCATCTTTATCTTTTTTTATATCTTGCATAGTTTGATCGCAAAATGGAATTTTTAATTTCTCATTAATTTTTGTGCGATCAAAATTAGAATTTTCTATTTTTCGAAAAAATTCCAAAAGTTGTTATGATAATCTTGTAGGGCTCCCAAAAAGAAACGTTTTTCTCCTCTTGACTTTTTTTTCATATCGTGCGTTGTTCGGCTTAAAATGTTAATTTTCGTTTGTTTTTTTGGATTTTGAAAATGCTATAACTCTGATAATTTTCTTTTTATCGAAAAATATCATTAGGATAAATTGATTGTCATTTTGAGTACTATCAACAACCATACATAGAATTTTCAAATCTTGAAAAAATGTAGTCTCGAAAATTTTCAAAATGTGCTCACTTTTTGAATTTTTATCAAAAATAGCTGGCTAACGAACTTGTTCTTTTTTTTAGCACTTAAATAAATGTGCCAAAGCTCAATCCAATCTGATCATTTTTTCGAAAGTTATCGTGCCTACAGACAGACTACAGACAGACAGACACCTTGATAAAGATAATTTTTTCTAGCTCAGGGGGTCTCAAAACGTGGAGATTTAATGAAAACCGACAGAGTCAAATTTTACATAAAACCAATACCTTCTCATTAGGATGAGAATATTAAAAAAACCCACCCCCCAATGTCTCCTGGGGGTGGGGGTGCGGTAAATTTTTTTCAAAGTCGCTTTTCCTTCTTGAAAATAAAAAGTTTTTATTACGGATATTTTTTTCATAGGGGGACGTGCACATAATACGTAACGCGTTTTTCTTTTTTTTATATCGTTGTATCCCTTTTGGCTTCATGGCAATTTTATTCTCGTCTTTATTTGAACAAAAGAAAAACGCGTTACGTATTATCTGCGCGGCCCCTAGGATGCGTATGATTTTAGGATATTTCGATGTCTCAAGTTTAAAAAAATACCCTGTATACTCCTGAATCAACAGCTTTTCGTTTAAATTCCGTACTCATTCAGTATCACCGTTTTAACTTTACTCTGGCATTTAAACGCACTACAACTGCACTAACTTAGCTTGTCAAATACGCTACGGAATTTATTGAGCTTCATCCTGCACTATTTATAATAGTTTTATTTGTAACTATTCTTTCATATGAGTATATTTAAATGATGTGGGAAGTAATTGGGAGGGGGGGTGGCCAACGATTGTACCGATTACCCTAATTTACTATATGTAAAACCATTCTTTTGTACGTTCCGAAGAAGGGAATGGTTCTTCTCTGATAAAAGTTAAGTTATACAAAATAAACTTTATAGAAATGTTTGTATCCAACCTTACATAATAATTTAATGATTGTGTGCAAAAGAATTTAAAGTATTTCGGAAAATTTGAAGGTATATAAAATTTTCAAAATATCCATGAAAAAAATGTAATTTAAAGAGTTGTGAAAAAGTCAGTTATTTTCCAATTATTATATTTAAGAATATTGGGTAAGATCTGATAATTAATGATTTAAAAGAATGTTAATAAATTAAAAAAATGTTTCATACGAATATTTCAAGGATTTCATAACATGGAAATATGTTTTCATAATTTATAAAAAAGAGTTCAAATATTTGACTAAATTTGTATCGATTTGTATGAATTGAGAAAGATTTACAAAATCCAAAGAATTACGTAATATTACTCAAGAATTTTAAAGAAATTACAAATATTACTTCTAAATTTCAAAACATTTTAAAAGTGTTCTTAGGATTTTAGCAAATTTTAAAATATTTTAGATGATTTCAAAGACCTCAATACATTTTTCAAGTGTTGAATCATTATGAGTATTTTACAAGCACTTTCTATTTAAAATGATACAATTCCAAAATTTTTAGGCCCTTTTATATTATGCGCAATGTTTATAAATTATAGTAAGTCAGAATATTAATTCATGGATATGCTACTCTCTTAATTTTAACTGATTCAAATTTAGAGAGTATATACAAAACCGACTTTACGAAAATATCTTTTCTGTTTTTAACTCAGGACAAAGTAATTATTAGGAAAATCAGATTTTGCTAACACTGCTGATAAACTCGAAAAAAATTGCCTTAGTACGATAATGTATTCGATAGTGGAGACATGATGCTAACAAAGTTTGCATTCATAGAATTTATTCTTACTGGGTGATAGTAGTTCATATTTTCGTGTTTAGTCTTAAATTTGATCCTATTAAAAAATATAAATAATGGATTTTACATAAGAAATTTTTCAATTGAATTAAAAATTCTTAAAAAATAAAAATAATTAAATCCAAAATGTACAATTTGTAAAATCCATTAAAACCAAGTCTACTTTATAAAATACTTTCGATGAAAAGTAATAGACCTTTATCTTGTTTTTATAAAGAATATTATAGTGGATACTAAGTTTATAATTAATTCTATACAAATAATTAGCTGCAGAATTTCTGTCGTATTAAGTTTTGTTAGATAATTATAAGTTATTTAATTATTGATTATATATATAATTTCTTATGTAATATTATTTAGCAAATAAATGGTCTTTGATTGGTTATAGTTTATGTTTTCTTTGTTACTTCTCCTCTATTTACATTATGTTATGATTCTAGATAGTATTTCTTTCAGTTAAATGTGAATGTGGATGACATCATTTTTGGACATTAATCATCAATTTTCTATTTTTTGGAATAGGAGCAGTTTACGGGACAGTAGACTATATGGGTAAGTTCTGCAGTGATATTATATGTTTTGAAAATGGTCTTGCGACGATTGCATAAGATTTTTCTGATACGTCATTGCATGACTAGGGTTTTCTAAATCGTTGACTAATCCATGGCAATAAGGATTATTTTTTAAGTCTTTTTTTTAAGACAAAATAAATTTTTTCCTATAAATTAAATTATCCCTGATATAAATGTATATTTTCACAATAAAATTCAATAATGAGATTATTTTAATTTTGTATATAAATTTGTAGTTACTCGTAAAATTTTTCAAGTGTCCGAATTCTATGGAAACGGAAATATGCATAGTTTCTAGTATTTTTTGTTGTAATTTTGTATGATTTTTTAAACAACAATGGAAAAAATCAACAATAAACTATTTTTTGTTGTTGCTAGTTTTACAGTTTTTTGCAAGAATTGCACATTACTTACTCATAATAGAAATTATATTAATGAACTGTAATAATTTTTTACAAGAAGTATAATTTAATTACTTCTTGTAAAATGTAAATTAATAATTATTTCATTCGCCACATTTCTACTATGAAAAAATATGTATTATTTACTGCGTATATACTTGCAGTTACACTGAAAAAAATGTTTAGTTGGGCCACCTATTCAATTTGTAACATACGATATTGCTATTTTATAAGTTAGTTTTAAGACGGGCGGGAAGCCTATAAAGAGCTCCCCTGGCGCTCAAGCTATACAGCCTATTGTGCCATTATTTGATTAGTTAGGACAACCTTTTCATTAGTTGCTGGCACTAATTGAATAGCTATTGCAACTAATAAAATTGTTGTGCCAAGTAATAAAATAGCAGAATCAACTAATAAAATAGCTGTATCATATCTTACAAACTAAATAATTGGCCCAACTATCCATTTTTTCAGTGTATATATGTAGGTATGCGTGTACCGGGTACTATTTTTTTCTTAGAAAATAATCCTTTTCCTATTTCAGCTAAATGATAGTTATCAAACGGTACGAATTTCCTGACATCCGAAGAAAGTGTCGAATTGCCAAAAAATAGTAATTGTTTCTAACAAATTTTAATTCACACGTGGATATTTAAGCATTCTCTATTTATCTAAGAACTTGTCTCCTTAACAGCATGATATTTACTGTATTAAATTAGGCAAAATTAGTTTTAATATAATTATGATCAATTTCAAATTACTGTGTTCACCAGAAGTGATAACAAAATAAATTTCTGATGTCCAAATAGTTTTTTTTAGAGTTAAACCTAGGGACCTCTGCTTTTGCATCGACTTAACATAATTCAGCATGTTCTGAATACATGGTTTCGAGTTGAGCCGAAATCCTCTCTGCAAACCAAATCATGATATGAAAACATGCATGAATGTTTACTCTAATACTGACTTGATTTACGTTTTTTCTGCATTAGCAAAAAGCATTTCACAGTTTCTAAGAATTCAGGGCTATTATGTGCGATTTTTTAATATCCAAATGAATTGCTGTAAACAATTAGAAAAACAAACATAGAGATAGAAGCCCCGATCCATTGACATTGGAGTTTCGAATTGAAAGGCATGATCGGTTTGTTGTACACAATAAGTGTTTCAAAAAGAAATGAATTACGATAAAATTTAGTAAATTCGAAGTTCAGAATGAGTAAATTCGACAAGATTTTATTCCCAATTTGCGTCTGCATGTTTAGTGCTTAATTACGGTTCAATGATTGTTACTCGTTCTGCAATAGACAAAAAATTAGAAATTATAGATGCAAAATGTTAGATTTTGAATGCGTTTCTTGTTGCTTTCTATGATGTTAAGTTTAAGTCATTCTTCTTATAGTATCTATTAATACTGATTTATGTTTGAAATATATTAGTGTTAAAATAGTAGTTCGTAGATACTGCTCTTAGAGACTGTCTTTTAGTAAGGTTTTGCCGAAACATTCGGGTGACTGTATTAAGCTTTTCGAGGCGTTTTAGGAGAGGATGGATAAAAGTTTAATTGGCAATTATTCTGCTATTTTTGAAATTAAATTTGCAAATAGATTTTTGTGGGTCAACCTCTTTTTAGGCACGTATAAGTAGATATTGAATTATTAATTACACAGTCCGCATTAACTGTGTTACATTCCAAATCACACACCGAAACATATTTTTTAACTTCAATTTTACCATTTAATTTAGTTCATTTTCAAGTCATATTTTCATTACACGCGTTTTTTTTATCATCATTGACCATTGTAATCTGTAAAACTAATGAAAAGGTTATAAAAATAAAAATAAATTATTTTAATGCTAAAAAAGATGGTAAATATATTTCGTTATAATCAAAATTATATCATTTTGATAAAGATTAGAACTACAAAAATATAGAATAGAGCAACGTAGACAAGATCATAAATTCTTAAAGGAAAAAAACAATACTTACCATCAACCCGGCTAACTATGGAATCACAAATCACAAATAATATAAGAAAATATTCACCACGTCAGCTGATAAGGGAGCATCCATAAATCACAATGTATCTTGAAAAGATTTTTTTTCAACTGTAAATTAAGCAGAACCTATCTCTTACTTGACTAATTTCAAGTTTATGGTAAGATTTTATTTAAATTTATAATCTAAAAATATCACGTGATCGTCCTAAACATAATCCCTTCACCTTCACCAAGTGATCGTCCATGATAGTTTGCTAACCCCACGAAGGCTAACCCTCAACCCCATTTTTAGTATGACGTGACATATGGACGCCCCCTAACCCTAAGCCGAAAATAAGTTGACGATTTTTACTAGAGTATAAACCGCCCTAAAACGAGATATTTTCATATTTTGTTTTGTATTTATTAAAGCTTAAAATATATTATAATTATTATATGTATTTTTTGTTATATTATAGTATTATACATATACGCTACTGTCGGAAATTATCTACACGGCTAGCACAAGCGGTACTAAAGTCACTGCTGACTTTGAAACGTGATTACTCGTTCAAAAAAGGGGGCGAGTAAAATTTTTAAAAACCCGTTGAAAATGTAATGAAAGTCCGCGTAAAATGACCCCTAATAACGATTTTTTTGACATTTTAAAGAGAATAGACCACGTGAGAAGTTTTAAAGAAAGCAATATAATTTTTTGAACTTTGTACCTCGACTCCAATTAAATTCGTCGCATAAGCCAATAAAGTTGTAGCAAAAATCTGAAATTTATAAAACACAGTCAATAAAACCTAAAAAATCTTCACGAGTTCCCGACATACGACTAAAAATGTGCAAGCGTGTCTGCGCGAGGCTGGCCGACAGCGGTGATCGCCGACTGAAATTCGACGCAGAAACGCTTGGAAATTTGTTATCATATCTTGGGAACCCGTGAAGGTTTTTAAAGTTTTATTAACTTAAATTAAATATTAAATTTCAAAGAATATAATCTCACAATTTGAGTTTTTCCTCTAATTTTCTAAGCAACGATAAGACTTCAAAGGCTCTGTGAGTGATATAAATTTCAGATTTTTGCTACAACTTCCTTTGTTCATGCCATGAGTTGAAGCCGAGGTACAAAATTCGAGAAATTCTATCAGGAGTCACTCGACGCGAAATTTCATAAGCTTCGCAACGGGTTTTCAAAAAAGATTCTCGCTCCCTTTTGAACGAGCAATCACATTTCAAAGGCAGCAGTGATTTTGCGATTTTGAGTACCGCTCGCGCTAGCCGTGTAGATAGTTTCCGATGGTAGTTTATGTATATATAATATTCATTTGAGAAATCATAAGCCCAGCAGTCAGTGGCTACAAAAGTGATTATTGAATATTTATCACAAATACATGGACCAAAGGTTAGCTTGTGCAATGTACATATTAAGATCATTCTTATGTGGAACATTTTAAAACCGTCTCCTTAATTAATAAATAATCATAATTATTTTTCTAATTTTCAGTTAGGTAAATCTATGTTACAAGGCCGTGTCTAGATTCACCGAAATTCGGTACCAGCCTGTCACGTGACCACTTCACTCAAAGGGACTTACTCATAAACTAATAACTCAAATAAATTTTCCATCGGTACCACACAGATGTAAAGGAAAAAAAGACACAAGTCTGGTATGGAATTTTTTTTTTGAGTTATTAGTTTGAGTAAGTTCGTTTAAAAGAAATGGTCACGTGACAGTCTGGTATATGCCCTTAATATAATCCAATATAGTCCAAACTAAAAAGATACACAAGTCCAATCTCAGTCGGGCCAAGAATATCGAGAAAAACTGTTTGCCCAAAGAACTTTAATATCGAATAAAATTTTGATTAATCCAGGTGCACTTTTTGGGTAAAAATATTGTGCTCTTTTATATTCAGCTCAAAATGCATTTTTTCACAATTTATATTAGAAAGTGAACTTACGGATATTTAATTCTAACTCACGGTCGCAAAAACAATACAAAAATAACACAAAGTCACTTATGGACGATTTCATTTGTAGACCTCGAGTACGGCCTCAATATCCAAGAGGAAAACATTCTCGACGTTTACTTCGGACTTTTCCGAATGATCGTCACTAGTGCACAGCCAAATATAGCTGAGACTTTTTTCTCGTGGATTTTGGACCAGTGCTCGAGCTATTTTACAAGATAAAAACATGTAGTCCGGGAGCTGACGACATTTTTCATGTACCATTACACAGGCCGACCAGTTTCAGAACCAGAAACCAGAGTATACTTGTCCGAAGGTTTTGAGTGCGCTGAACACGAATCTGGCCTCATAATTCCTCTATCACGTCAGGGTTTTGAGATATCCTAACCTAAAAGTGCAAAAATCGCGATTTCAGCCTATATTTGAGGTTATGTAGCATCGCGATAGTATTTTTTTCGAAAAACTACAGTCAGCACCTTAAGTTATAAGCCTTGCCCTTTTAAAATGCACTTTGGTTCGCTCAAATATCTTTTTTTTTTCTTTAAGATATTCAATTTTGAAGTTTTGAAGTTACATGCATTCCTCAAGTTTTGTACACCTTCACGTTTAGTAACCGCAAGGTTTTGAGCGACAATTCTGATAAACCATAGATGTTTTAAGAGTGTCGATAAATCGCTGAGCCCAATTTTGCTATTAGTTTTACAAAATTAATTTACTTAAACAATTTGTTTAATTTATCTTGTCATGTAATTTTGTCATCCTAGCGGAACGATTGAACGGAACGGATACGCTACAGCGTATGCTTACAGTATCCACATCGTATCCTTTCCGTATCAAGCAAGAAAAACTCATTAAAAAAGGAAGACGAACATTTAACTTGTTAAAATTCGGATTCTACGTGGAATTTTGCGTTAGAAGGTCACGGAGTAATTGCGATACTTTTTCTTGCAACGATAAAAACTTAAAAGAAATATAATACTTATCGACAACGTGGGCTGAAGGCGACTTCAAGCCTTTTTTAATGAGTTTTTCTTGCATGATACGGAGAGGATACGGTGTGGATACTATAAAGATACGCTGTAGCGTATCCGTTCCGTTCATTCGGTCCGCTAGGGATGACAATTCGAACTGCTTATCATGTCCTGTCAGGTCCTGAGCATATCATTTCATGGCATGTCATACGTTATGTCATGTCTCATGTCATGTCGTGTTATGTGCGATGTAATGTTACATTATATGTCATGTAATTTCATGTGTCAACACGACATGACAAGACACATCACACACGTACATGACATGAGATGACATGACATGACACAGGACATGACATGACACGTGACACAACACATGACAAGACATGACATGATATAACATATCATGACATGAAATGACATGTCATGTCATGTGTCACTTCAAGTGCCATGTCATGTGATGTTATATGTTGTTGACACATGACATGATATATCATGCCATGCGTCTTGTCATATCATTTTCAAGTCATGTGTCATGTCGCGTCATGTCGTGCCATGTCATGTCATGTGGTGTTGAAACATTGCATAACACATTACACATTAGATGACATTATATGAAAGACGTCATGCCCTGCTAACTTATGTGTCACGTCAAGTGTCATGTAATGTCACTACACGACATGAAATGGCATAACACGACATGACATGACATGGCACATAGGGACATTACATGTCATGTGTCACGTCAATTGTCATGTCATGTCAGGTGTCATGTCGTGTTGACACATGACATGACATATCATGTCATTCATCTTGTCATGTCATTTTTCAAGTCATGACATGCCGACCTACTTGACATGTCCTATCATGTCCTGAGTATGTCATTTCATGCCGTGGCATGTCATGTTTCATGTCATGAAATATCAGGTGTCATGACATAAAAACGACACTTAAAATGATATGACATGACATGATAAACGACACATAACAAATTGCATTACACATGATATGACACAAGACATGACACATGACATGATGTCCTGTCATATCATGTCATGTGACATGTCTCGTCATCTCGTGCCATGTCATGTCATGACATAACACATAGGGACATTAC
Source organism: Andricus kollari (assembly GCA_932074435.1). Classification (NCBI taxonomy): domain Eukaryota; kingdom Metazoa; phylum Arthropoda; class Insecta; order Hymenoptera; family Cynipidae; genus Andricus; species Andricus kollari. Next base: position 10,203 of record CAKNWW010190626.1, read on the forward strand.
ATGTCATGTGTTACATCAATTGTTATGTCATGCCATGTCATATGTCATGTCGTCTCATCTCGTGTCTTGTCATGTCATTTCATGTGTCAACACGACATGACGCGACATGAAATGACATGCTCAGGACATGTCAAGTAGATCAGCATGTCATGACTTGAAAAATGACTTGACAAGATAAATGACATGATATGTCATGTCATGTGTCAACACGACATGACACCTGACATGAAATGACATGACATGATAATTGACGTGACACATTACATGTAATGTCCCTATGTGCACATGATACACGATACATGACCCATGACATGGCAGTACACGACACGACTCGTGAGATGACATAACACATATCATAACATGACAATTGACACGTTACATGACATGCCATGTCATTTTCCATGTCACGTCAAGGGTCATGTCACCCTTAAAACATCTATGGTTTATCAGAATTGTCGCTCATTACCTTGTGGTTACTAAACGAGAAGGTGTACAAAACTTGAGAAATTCGTGACTTCAAAATTTCAAAATTAAATACCTCGAAGAAAAAATAAGATATTTGAGAGAACCAAAGTGCATCTGAAAGGTCAAGGCTTATACTTTAAAGTGCTAGCCGAAATTTTTTTGAAAAAAAATAATATCGCGATGCTGCATATCCTCAAATATAGGCTAAAATCGCTACTTTCGCACCTTTAGGTTAGGATATCTCAAAACCCTGACGTGATAGAGCAATTCTGCGGCCAGATTCACGTTTAGCGCACTCAAAACCTTCGGACAAGTATACTCTGGTTTCTGGTTCTGACATTTGGTCAAATTTTGTAGGCCTGTGTTATCTACCGGTTGTGAAACGTTTCATATCGTCTATTTTTTATGTAAAACTCACGGAAGTACCAGTCTGGCACCTCGGCGCCCCTTCCGTTGCAGCATATTTAATTTTTCTATTTGATAGTATTAAGAAGTAGATTATAATTCTACATGATTTTCGACCGTCATGCTGTTTAAGAACCAGTTATTACTTTCACTCAATGGCGCTATATTCATCCAAAATCTTCCATGATTTAATACCGTCAGGTTGTTTCAAGACCATTTATTTTCACTAAAAAACACTCGAAAATGCACTTGCCAGACATTTGGCCCACTGGAATGATGGCGCTCCCGACGTCCCCA
>CAKNWW010190675.1:0-12448 GCA_932074435.1 Andricus kollari
TGAAGGTCATTCCTGAAGTAAATTTCAACGGGGAATTCAATGGTGACCTTCATTTTGACCTTGAAATTGACCTTCATGGCTTTTTGAAGGTCAACTTTGTTTTTTGAAATAGAAACCCCCTTTTTTACATCTGCAATCGATAGAGCGGAAAATTCTACGTTCAGATGCGTACCCAAGTCATAGGTCAATTGTAACGTTCAAGGTCAATTAAGGGTTATTTGAAATAAACAAAGTTTTCCTAGAGGTCAGTGCAATTCCTGAAGCATTCTTTAACGGGGATTTCAACGGTGATCTTCATTTTGACCTTGAAGTTGACCTTCATGGCTTTTTGAAGGTCATTTTTTTTATGGAAACCCCCTTTTTCACATCTGCAATCGATAGAGCGAAAAATACTACGTTCAAGTACGTACCCAAGTCATAGGTCAATTGTAACGTTCCAGGTCAGTTAAAGGTTATTTGAAATTAGCAAAGTTTTCCAACAGGTCAGTGTAATCCCTGAAGTAAATTTCAACGAGAAAATCCTTTTTGAGCTCTGTATTGATCTTGGTGATGACCTTCAAGGTTTTTTCAAGGTTTTTTCCAAGCAGTTTACTGTATTCTGTTCTCTTTGGGATGCTTGATTAGCGTGAGTCCCCTTGCCTCTCACGTTTCAGGGTGCTTGATTAGCGTGAGCCCCCTTGCCTCTCACGCTTCAGTGAAGATGTTCGAACTAAAAACCTTGAGCTTCTTGACAAAAAGCTATGCGATTGTAAAAATGAGTTACAGCATTACGAATCTTCTCCCTATCAATCAAAGTAGCCTCTCGCAGAATCCGATTCTGCAATTCGTCTAAGCTTTGGGGTTGCGTTGATTATACTTTGCTCTTTAAATAACCCCAAAGAAAATAGTCGAGAGGCGTCAGATCAGGAGATCTAGCAGGCCACTCGATTCCACCCCTTCTTCCAATCCACCTATGAGGGAACTGAGTATCCAAATATGCTCGAACCACCCTATCGTAATGAGCCGCTGCTCCGTCGTACTTTGTAAGGATTGAAATTAATGCTTTTTAAAATATTTCGCACTGTCTCCGGAGCAATGTCACGCTCTTCACTATCTCGACGTAAACTAAGGTGTGGGTTTTCAACAAGTGCTTGGGCTATGTCCATCTGCATCTCCTCAGATCCTGGAGATTTTGACCGACCAGTTCTCTGAGGTCCTTGATAGATCCATGATTCATAAAGCGCCTTACAGTTTTTTTAATTGTTGATTTTGAGACAGGATTTAACCCTTCTCTATTACAAAGCAAACGAACTTGATCATAAGATCGAACTCGCTCTCCCCAACCACGCATCATTAATACAGATAACGTCTCTAGTTCCGAAAGTTTAGCTTGCGCCATAATAATCTTTCAGCGAAAGATAGTAAGTATGCACTGACTTTACCGCTTCCTTGAGTTCTGCGATAGTAGCATACTGCTTGGTGTGGTCATAAACATCGCGAACCATCATGACCAAAACATTTACAGTCGGATTAAGGTCCGGAGAAACGGCAGGCCACTCAAGTAATGGAATCTTTGCCTCGGCTAACCAATTCTTGGTTGACTTGCTGGCGTGTATTGACGCGCTGTCTTGTTGAAATGTCAACCGAGCAGAGCGGAATCGTCGAACGTAGGGCTTGAGATGTCCTTCAAGCACTGCCTGATAATCTTTGCTATCCACTTTATGGGTAACAAAAGCCAAGCTAACTTTCCCGAAACCACTGTTGCTGCCCATACCATGACGGATCCGCCACTAAAGTTTCGAATAGAAAAAAAAACGAGGTTCTTGTGGAAGATAACGCCAATAGTATCGTGCCTGCCTGTGATGAGGCTTTAGCTATAGCGCTTTCTGCATTTTCTTGCAAATTGGCGTGATCTTTGACAAGAACCTGGTTTTTTGCTACCCGAAACTTTGGTGGCGGATCCGTAATGGTGTGGGCAGCAACAGCGATTTCGGGAAAGTTAGCTTGGCTTTTGTTACCTATAAAATGGATAGCAAAGATTATCAGGCAGTGCTTGAAGGACATCATAAGCCCTACATTCGACGATTCCGCTCTGCTCGGTTGACATTTCAACAAGACAACGCGTCAATACACGCCAGCAAGTCAACCAAGAATTGGTTAGCCGAGGCAAAGATTCCATTACTTGAGTGGCCTGCCGTTTCTCCGGACCTTAATCCGACTGAAAATGTTTGGGGCGGTAAAGTTAGCGTGGGACAACATCAGCGCAAGAAGTCTAAAAAATTGCAATGATTCAATGCCAAAATGAATGAAAATGGTATACAAGAACGACGGACACGCAATTCACTACTATTTTTTTGTAAATAAAGCTTCAACAACTTGATAATTATTGGTTAAAATAACTTTAAATACTTGAATAAAGCAAATTTTTTGAAAAATTTAATTTTTTTAAATGGCCCTATTAATGTGGGTTACCACATTTTTCACTATAACTGTTTAAAAAAACGAAAGACTCAAATTAGCCTGATCAAATTCAGAGAAAAATCGTCAATTTGATTCTATGAAACACTCAAAAAATTTGATGCAATTTGCTTTAGTAGAAAAAAAAATTTTTTTTTTAAAAGTAGGTGGCCCTATATATTTGGGACACACTGTATCAATAACGAAGTTACTCTGCCAACAGAATGAATTAATTTGGTCATACAGTCCAATAAAAAAGCAATAGATTCAGATGTAAAAGAATCATCATTTCATTTGTCAATTTCAAAACCAACATACGTTTCGATATTTCATTGCAGGTCTTCTTAAAAGGTAAATATAGCCTGAGTAAAATTAATGGAATTAAAAATTATAAACTGGTACAAAATTTTAGAATGATAGATAATAAAGTTATACAACAATTTTACCAGTAGTAATATTGAGAAATCCAAAAAAATTTCAAACCGTCGCTATTTTATAAGAAACATAATTTTTGGACTGAATCAAAAATTAGTTTTTTTACAACGAAGTTTAAAAGAAAATAATTGTCCTTATTTATAAATAACAAAGATTGGAATTAGTTGTCACGTACGAAGTAAATCAAATTTATTATTGAATCCGTGAATAAATAGACCCGCAAACAAAAGCTGCCTAGTATCGGTACGTTGGGGGGAGGCTTCCCCAAAACTGAAGGAAGGGCGAGACACTCGACTTTCCTTTATTTATTTTTAAGTGGGTTGGTACCCTTACTCTCGAACTGAGAGTTGTTGTCCCGAAAAATTATGAAAGAAATTAGAGTTTAGAAATTTTGCCAATTTTGAAATGAATTTGTTTCTCCAATATTTTATAATAACACTGAGATTTATTCAAAGTAGAGAAATAGGGAACATTACAAACAATAGCGAGATTCATATGATAAGGCACATTCTAGAATGGGTAGAATGTGTCGACAGGTAGAGGAAAAGAAAAGTATCATAGCAAAAAAAGAACGATACAGCTCACCAATTTGTGTTCACTAAAACTACCGCTCGTCGGATACAGAAAGGAAAACTAAGTCCAGAAGTGATTTCCGAATAGTTTTTCTTCCTTTAATAGAACGGGCGAAGATCTTCTATTTCCCTGGGTTTTTAACCCATTCTAGTCCTTTATGAGTATATCCGCGACACACACAAACATGCGCGAACGCCTATCACCTTCCGTGAATTCGCTTTTACTGGAGATAGAAATTATATCTACTTCTCGTAAAGATGAATTGAAGTCTTTCGAGAAAATTGCTCCTTTACGTTTTGAGACTCGAAAAGGGGCGAATTTTCTTCTAGACTAAACTCCAATTTTGTGTTTTAGTAGGTCGAATAGGACGCGAAAAGAAAACTGACCGCTCCCGTTACGGTCCTACCTCCCGTTGGATAGAGATTTTTTAAATTTTTCGTCCGGACCGAGAACCCAATTTTAACGATCAAAAACCCATTGATTCTGGCGGCTCACTCCCGTTAGGTGGTCGAAAGTTGCAATTGCGGTGCCAAGGATAGGACGTGGTTGCGTCCTACGGACTAAGTTTTTACCGATTAAAATTTTGTTTGGTTCTTGATCCCAACGTCGGACTGACAAAAATCTGAGTCGTTCTGGACCGTACCAGGTTGCTCAGGAGACTGCGATTTTGACTTCTGTTGGACGGTTTATAATTGTGGTGATTCCGGTAGGGATTTTTGCGGAGTTGCGGAATTTAGATTAGGAAAGTAGGGATACACCGTGAGAGCCAAAGCAGCGTTTGCAAATTTGACTAGCCAGGCAGCTTGATTTCCAAGTGTGCGGGAATTGCATTGCCATATGCTTTCGTTTGAAATTTTGCACCTGTGAGACAGGAACCTGGTCAGCACCTCACAGAAGTGAGGTGTATTCTAGTCTTTCTTTATATTTCTGAAAGAAATTTGAATTTAAATTTGCATCGAAATTTATGCAGGTTGGAATTTTCAACTTAAATACAAGTATGTATTAATTTCAACCCTTTTATCAAAAAGAATAAATGAGCATTTTGGCGTTACAGGTTTTTCCTGAGCGAGCACGTGGTGCTGTTTTGGTATTTTCCTCGTGCTCATACTATCCGGCTACGGTGGGAAGTATGTAAAGGCGAAAGCGAGACGTACTTATGGAAGAATGGCGTGGAGAGACAGAGAGAGAGGACAGCGTGTGGAGTGCGGAAGCTTGCAATCGTCGCGGCAGCGTAGCTACATGCAAAGAATGCGACGGTGATGTTTAGAATGTCGGAGAGATAGAGATGGAATGGGTGCCTTGGGCGTGTGCGTGTGTGACCGCATAGCGAGTGCAACTATACTCTCGTTCTTTTCAGATTCTCTTACATGTTTTTAATTTAGGTCCTTGAGGCTGATGCCTTAGAATTAATTTTCCTTTCCCTGAATTCTATTTTTTTAAATCTGTTGATCATATGTTCTACGTACAGTGTTTCATTTTCTCTTTCACCTAGGCCCAGGTGCACACTAATTATTCTATACATTCATGCAATTCCCTTCCGCAATCCACCCACAAGTGGCTCGCTATCAGTCCCCGGGAGCTTGAAATGCAGCGTAAGCATGCTGACAGTAAGCTCTCAGGTTACGAGCGAGCAGAGAGTCTCTTGAAACTCATATAGATTTTTTAATCAATATGGCTTGAAATAATATTTCGAGCCACATTAATTATCAAAAAAAGAATGGAGACTCGCTCGTAACAAACCACACCGGAATTTGATTATTTCGTTTCCCGGAATTTAGAGTAACTTGCGAGTGAGGGGAGCCCGATTCCTTCCTTTACATTTCTAAGCTATGTTCATAAAAACGGGAAGGACTTATTTTATCCATTCATATTCATATTCATACAGACAGTGTACGTAGCTTAACTTCAGAATAATTGTAGCGTTTGCGTAGGGAGTTGGATCGCTAGCCTTAAAGTAGTTGAGCTAGTGTGCGCCGAGGGCTGCGTCGCAACCCTTGGTGATACTGCAGGCGTTTCCTTACAGGCACAACTGCTCGTGCTTGTTGAAAATTCTCGATTGGTCGGAAGTAGCTCGATCTCAATACGGGCTTCTTTAGTGTTTTTCGAGGGCCTCTTCGCTTCGGGATTGATCTGGTTGTAATTGGAGTCCTTCGGGCGCTTCTCATGACATGCTCTGGTAATGCCAATTTTGACAAGAGGGTAGCAGCAGTAGCACCAGAGACCTATGGCGAGTAGGACTAGTCCTACGTAACAACCTTGAATCAGCGTTAAGTGTTGGGCCTTAAGTCGGTGTCATAGATTCATCTCATTAATTTGTTTTTCTAAATCATCTAGAGACATCTCGTTGGAAAGAAAGGCTTCATCATTGACAGAATCGTCTACCATGTGCTGTTTCTTTCTTCATATTTCGTGGCTGACTAGAGACATGGTTGCTGACTAGACATGGAGCTGACTAGAGACATGGTTTGATTGGGGCACCGCAGCTCGGTGGACAAAGGCTCAGCTAGGGAGTAGAGCCAGCCACCCAGAGAGTCAATAGGGACCCATTCTGATTCCTTATTGGTGGACACTCGGATGTCGCATCTTCGGAGCGTTTTCGTGGAAGGGTTCAATAGCAGTTCGCTTTCACATGTTTGATGGGTAGCAATTTCGTTAACAGGTGAGTTGTCGTTGCAGACCCTGTAGTAGAGGGTTTTCTTGCAGGATTCTATGCGTTAATTATCCAGCAAGATGTAGGTCCGTTGGGATTCTTTAGTGGCAATGTGGGTAAACTTTGGTAAGATTTATGCACTTCCAGAACCATTTCCTAATACCGACTGAAATACAGGTGTTGGATGTAATTGGTATGCTAGGTAGTAAGATGGTTCCAGTTGTGGAATGTCCACGAGTGTGCTTAGAATTTCCTTCTTATACGTGGTTGTGATGGTAAGTATGTTAGCTAGTTCCTCGAGGTCCACCTGAGGTCCTGGGGTAGGGAATTCAAGCCTTGGATAATGATCCTGGATATCTCGGTAGACTGGCTCCAGTTGTTCGGACGCCAGGAGAGAAAGATGCATCTTACCTTGGCGAGACGTGTGAATGACTTCCAGGATGCGATGGGCGGTATGGATGTAGTCGTCAAGGCTAGAGTCTACCGTCTTAAGCGTATCAGTGATTGGGCATATTTGAGCTCGGCAACTTCCCGCGTAAGATTTCCCAAGCTAAGATTCTCCTGGGTCAGTTGTTTTTCATGTAGGATTAGTATCTCCTTATTGGTTCTCGAAAGCTCATGAATTCCTTCTAGCTGAGCCCTAACTATGTGAGTCTGTTTACCCACCTGGTGAGACAAATTGGTTTGAGCCTGGCTCAATTCGGCGATTCACGCTTCGAGGTTTTCTCCGTCACTGTAGGTCATTAGGCCCGCGACGGGTCCAATGAGGCCCCCTAGGATTCCCAGAAGTGGTTGTGCTCGTCGGCTTCTCATTCCCATCGGTAGGCTAAAAAGCGTTGCCTTGTTGGTGTGCTCCCTCATCTCTGCGGCATGCCTAGATACTTCCTTCTTCAGGCATTCGGCTGTCAGGAACTTAGCATCGAGACCGTAGCCGGTGATCGTCTGTAGGCAAAATATTCCAAATCCAGGTAGACACAGATCGCATAAATGTTGGAATCGCTGTTGGTAAGAATCTAGGGGTCCCTGGATCTTCTGCAAGTCCAGGAACACAGTGACCCTCCACGTTCCAGCCACTCGTCTTATTGGTGCCAGATGCTCATAGCAGACTCCTGTACTGGACCTTAAAGGAGTGCTCCTATAAGTAGTGGGGTTGGAACCTTCCAAGTTGGTAATGGTAACCAGGAGGATTATTGACCATAGGTTCATCATATTTTGCCTAAAAGAAACACGAATTGGATTTTCTCTTCGGCAAAGGAAGGAAGTCCAAGACAGGGTAGGGCCCCAATTACTAGAGAAATGGTAAGATGCGCCCAAATGCCTTAATGATTTTTGCTTTTGATAGTTGGTCATAGGAGACAATAAGAAAACTTCTGTTTCAAAGGGCATATTCTGTCTTTAGATTCTTCCTTAGGGTTCGTTCGAGTTTAGCAGCCAACGATCCTAACTTTATCTTTGTGTTTTGCGAATTGGTCGCCAGTTTCGGTTTCGGGGATCACGTTGATGTTTTCGGTGAATGCGACTATCGTGTAAGGACCAAAGGCCCTACTATCAAATTTACCGTCCCTCACTTCCTTGATAACGTAGGCTTGGTCCCCTATCTTTCCGTTCAAGGGCCGGGCCTTGCGGTCATATTGTTCTTTAGAAGTCCTTTTTGCTTTAATTAAATTTGCAGCCGCAATTTTTTGCATTTCCGTTATTCTCACTATCAGGTCGCGCAGATAGGAGCCGTAGGTCTCGAGTTCTTCGCCTTGGGGGAAGGAGCTCGACGTCCTTGCCACTCGACCAAATACCAATTCGTAGGGCGTGAAATTAGTCGCCTCATGTACTGACGTATTATAAGCGAACATGGCGTAAGGGAGCAATCAGTCCGAATCATCATAATTGTCAGCGTAATGATCATATAATCCGTCACGACTGTGTGACTTCTTTCAAGGGCTCCGTTGGTTTTGAGGTCGGTAACCGGACGTAGTAAGTTGTTTTACCTGGCACAACCTTTCAAGATGTTTCATGAACTTTCTCACAAAGCTTCCTCCCCCTATCGTTCAGGATACTTCGAGGGGAATCATACTTAGAAAACAGGGAAGTGGCCATTGCATGAGCTATAGTGGTTGTCTTGAGATCAGGTATGGGGACAGCTATGCAGTATTTACTGAAGTTGTCCTACATTGTCAGGATGTGACGGTTCCCGTTCGGTGTAGTGGGCCATTTTCCCACTGTTTCAAGGGACACTTTTTCGAAGGGCTCGGCTGGGGTGTCGTTTCTGAGCATAGGTTCCCGAGTCCTAACTTTCCTGCCTGCAGTTTTCGTGGGTTCAACCCCGGTCGTCTATTGAACGAAGTTTCTTCTTTCTTAAGGGTTGTGTCCATATGGGCATAGGTAAAAGGTGTAGATCTGGCGCCTGGCGCCATGGCCCTGGGATGGGTTCTTCTTTTTTGGATTGGGTTTTTCTTCGGGAGGATCCTTACATCGAACTGTGCTTCTTCTTACCATACCGGAATCTTTTGTGGGGAAAGAAGGTAACTGTTTGGTCTATCTAGCGGGGCTAAGAATTTCCTTAGGAGAGGTTTCTGTGGCTATAGGTGGAGAGGGTTGTGTTAATTCGGGTTCCGAGTTTTCACTAGTGTTCTCCTTCAGAGACGTATGTACACGGCAGTTGGTTGCTTCCCTCCATGCCTTCATGATCCCAGCTCAGAGAGGTTTGAGCGTCCAATTGCGCAAAGGATTTCTGAAGGTCCTCCTTGAAGCTTGCCTTGAAGGATGACAGCAGACGGTTCGGTGTATCGTCAATGTCCTCATCGTCCTCACTACTTACAGTGGTCAGGGGCACTCGAATCTTGATTTATTCCGGAGAAAGGGTTGACTCAATTACTTCGGTGGTTGCTGGACTCTCGACGCTTTCTTTGGCCAATTTATCAGCTATTTCGTTACCAAGGATTCCTTGGTGTCCAGGAACGTGTTCCCAAATCTTTTCTAAGGGTTCCAGAGCGATTTTCATTTTTTCGAGTTCGAAGCGGTTCTTAACTGGCTTATTTTCATAAGTTTTTCAGTCATTCTATTCCCATTTAGGAATCCATTCGGTTGCGCTACTGACTAGAAACTTCGAGTCAGTTTTTATTCGGAGTTTCTTGATGCCGGCTTCGTGGGCCTTTTGGGCTGCCACGATCGTTGCTTCGATCTCGGCTGCATTATTGGTTTGGCGACGTTGACTGCGCTGTGAAACGTTCAAGGGGTTGTTTGGGCCAAACCAGACCCCTATACCAGCCTTCGCTTCTTTGCCTTCATGACAGCTGCATGCTATTCCTGAGGTAGGGCGCAAGTGGCGTTGGTGGATGTCCCTGGGACATCCTTCTTTTCTTCGGAGCCGCTTATTGATGCTCCCGCTCGGGTCAGAACCAGTACCCTTTGGGGGTTTGTTTGTGAGTGGGTCTCTTCCGTAAAGAATTATATCGACTGAGTGGATGTGTGAGGTCCTTGGGTTCCACTCAGGTCCTCCGGGTCCCTGTTTTCTTCTGCATTTTCAGAAGGATGGTCATGAGGATTCTCCGATAATGCTTCTACTCCTCTGTTCAACTTTCCCTGCTTGTATTTTAATTTGTATTGGTAGTTTCGAAATTTATGTCGCCAATGAAGCAGCCTGGCCCCTCGATTATTGATATAGGTCATCCAGTGAACTGGTTCGTGGCTTTGGAAAAATAGGCAACGGGCATGTCTAGCCCTTCTTCTTCTTGGGTCAATATGGCGCCGACGGCGTAGCTCGAGGCCTCAGTGGTCAGCTTGAAGGTTTTTCTAAAATTAGGGTAGCGCAAAATCGGCTCGCTACAGAGAGAGTCACAAAGTTTATGAAAGCTTTCATCCTGTTCCGTGCCCCACTTCCATTTTACATTCTTCTTAAGGAGGTCGGTCAGAGGTTTGGCGATTTTCGCGCAGTATTGTATAAACCGTCGATAATAACCCGATAGCCTAAGGAATTGTCGGATGTTACGCAGGGTTCTTGGGCGAGGAAGGTTTTGTATTGCTTCTATTTTGGCCAGATTTTGCTTCAGCCCCTCATGGCCAATAATATGGCCAAGGTATGCTACTTCCTTTTGTAGAAACTCGCACTTGTCAGGCTGAAGTTTCAGGTTGGCTGCTCGGAGTCGATACAGCAAACTCCTGATCTTCAAGTCATGTTCTTCTAGGTCCTTGTAGTGAACCTCAATGTCATCCAGGTAAACGAAGACCTCGGTCCCATGCATCCCTTTTAGCACCGTTGTCCATCAGCCGTTGGAACGTAGAAGGGGCGTTTTTTATCCCCATGGGCATGTGCAGATATTCGAAGTGTCCTCGAGGCGTAGAAAATGCCGTTTTTACCCTATCATCGGGGTGGGTTTCGACATGGTGGAAACCACTGGCTAGATCGAACACAGAAAAGTACTGGGCCTCCCCTAAATGATCGAGGGTGTCCGTAATATTGGGCAGGGGATATGCGTCCCCTATGACATTCTCGTTAAGAGCTCGGAAGTCGATTACTACCCTCCATTCCGCTATCATATTGCTTTTTGATTTGAAAGGCCACTTGGTCAGCAGCCTCGTTGGGATATAGGTATTGCTTTCTGGCTATGACCTCGTCGTTAGTGGTAGGGATCTTATGTTGGACTACATTCGTAGTCGAGAATCTTTCTCCGTTTATGTAAAAAATATCGGCGAAGTCTGCTACCCATTTATAGACGTAGTTTCTTTCATCCGATGTTAATTCTGAAATACGTAAGCTGTCCCTAATTTTCTTAACACGGTCAGTGTAAGAGCTACCCATTTCCTTTCGTAGGTTCCTAACCAAATATTCGGATTCGGAATTGGTGGATTCTACGTTATGCCGTTCGATAAAATCGTAGGGCAGGACTTCCTGGGCAGGTAGCTCTATGTCCACGTCCTCCTCTGGGGTGTTGATGGCAAGTACATGGCAGACTCCTTCGTGGGTGGAGACGGCCGCCTCGCCTAGGTATACTCCCTCAGGGGTGTGTATCCTGGGTAGATATCCCTCTTTTATTTCTGGATTGAGGTTGTATATGGCGACTGGTTGCCTCGTCCTAGCCTTGATTCTTAGAATCCTAGCGAAGGATTTAAGTTCGCTTTTGAGCGATGCCCGGGCTGATCGAGACTCCTTGTCAATAAATGGGATTGGGTTGATTGGATCCAAAATGGTGACCAACGAATTATGCCCGAAAGATATTTGGGCTTACTCTTACTGCAAGTAAGGCCTTCCGATAATCCCATCGGAGGATATCGGGAAGTCATTCTTCACGATGTGGAATTCGACTGGGGTACAGAATAGGGTGATCCTGGTTGTTCCAATCGTCACGACAGGGTCTGGTTGTATCCCTGTCAGGAGGACGGCCTTGTCCGGCTCGTATTCATATAATTTCAAGAAAGTGAAAAAAAGATTCATGAAAATCGGATAATATTTGCAGTAATAATAGAAATGTTGAAGTGCACACGCTAGTATGGAGAGATGCACCGCGGTATGGGAGGAAATGCATTTTTTTCGTTCAAATGGCCTACAGCCTTCAATTTTGCCTCAATCCGCAATTAATTTTTTTTTAAATTGAAGGGCGCTAAATTTCCAAGAGAACCTTAGTCAGAGATTCTTGCATTTTCATTTCTTTATTTATTATATGTTTACTTGAAGTATGAGAAAATCGAGATTCTTCACAAAATTATTGTTTACTCTTCAATAACGGTTTGCATCTACTGAAAATCATCTTAAATCTATGCAAGATTACTCCCAAAATATAACTCATTTGATGACTGTCTGTTTGAATTGTTCTAAACAAATGACATTAACAAACAGCCACGTACTGCGATTTTGGTTTTAAAATAATTCTTTGCAGATGAATATGCTTTTACTTATATTGAGAGTGACTGTTAGTCTCAATTGTCATGAGACATCAACAATTGTAAATCTTGCAAACAATTTTTTGCCGAAAATTGAAATGCGTTTCTTCCTTCATTATCTGAAATTATGTAGATATTGAAATGAAATAGTTGGAATTATCGTGAGAGTCATTGTCAGTAACAATTTTTTTTATAAAACGTTATACGCAATTCGTGTTGAAAATTGTGGAATTTGTGCTTTTTCAATTTCCGATTTTCCTTTATAATTTAAATTGATGCAGATATTATTGAAAAAGAACATAGGTTCAATTATGTATGTTAAAATACAAATCGTAAACAAATGAAATAAGTAAATACAAAGCTATGTCCTTTTCGGCCTGCAAAATACTTTTTCTTGCACTGAAATTGCTTCAAAATTTTGTGAGACAGATTCTCTGTCACTAATTCGATGTAAAAATTAACATTACATCATTATTATTGTCT
>CAKNWW010190720.1:0-12993 GCA_932074435.1 Andricus kollari
TAACGTTATTATCCCTTTCTCCCTCTACTGTCACTATTAATGGAAAGTGATCCGAGTCTATATCGTCCCCTACCTCTAGTTTTTTAACTTTTTCCCTTACCTCGTCGTCCACTACCACATAATCAATTACCGTTCCCCTCTTTCCTCCTGAACGTGTATATTCCCCTTCCTCATCCCCCTCTATACTTCCGTTTAGGATAAACCATCCCATCTCACCTAGGCTCTTCAACAATTTCTTTCCCTCCCCATTTAGTATCTTGTCTTTGGATTTCCTTCCTCGGTCTCCACCCCATTCCCTACTATCAACCCTTCTTTGTATTCTTTCATCTCCTTTTTATCCTTCTCTGTTATACATTCTTTCCTTACTCCCATCACCATTCCTCCCATTGCTCTGCCTTTTTTATTCTTCCTCTTTGCATTCTGAACTTGCCATTTGTAACCTCTTGGTAATCTTCCCCTTACTCTTTCCCATCCCTTTTCATCTAGCCACGTCTCCATCATTACTATTACATCCCATTGTGTCAAATTTTTCATAAACTCCCTATCCTTTCTTTCTAAGCCTGCTATATTCCAGTAGCATATCCTCCAATCTTCCCTACTTTCGTTTCTCGTCTCTTTTTGTTTCCTACTATTTTTTATTTCCTTATCTCCCGATCCCTTCTCTCCTAGTTTCCCGATACCTCATTTTTTACTAACTCCTCCCTGTCCTCGTCCCAATTCCACCATACACCTTCTATCTGTATTCTCCCATACTTAACCCATGTTCTTCTTCCCTTTTTTCTTTCCTCTTCCGCTATCTTCCTTAGCTTATACTGCATATTCCTTTCTACCCAAGTCAAATCATCCTCTATTCTCTCCGAGCTTCCATATAACATCCTTTTCTTTGTCATTACATCCCTCTTATGTTCCCATTTTTTTAGCTTCACCAATACCATTCTCTCCCCTCTTCGCTCTTCCCTTCCTACACCTCGCACTTCCTCTATCTCTACCTTAGCATCAATCCTTTTTAGCACTTCTTCTACTCCTTCCCTCATCTCCTTCCCCTCTAATCTTAGACCCTTTATCACTATGTTTCTTTTTCTATCTTCTCTCTCTTTCTTTTCTATTCTTTGTTCTATTTTTCTCAGCCTTTCCTTCTCCTTATTCCCACTCTCCCCTACTCTAAACTCACGGTTTGAACTTTCCATTTTTTTTAGCCTACCTTCCAGCTCCTCTACTTTTTTATTCGGCTCTTCCTTCTTTTCTAGTCTTTTCTCCAGCGTCTGCATCCTTTTCTCTAACTTGTCCCTAACCTCATCCCATTTCCTCATTTCTCTCCTCAGCTCTGCCATTTCCTTCCTAATTTCTTTCCTTATTTCCTCTACCCTTTTCTCCTGCTTTTCCTCATACATCCCCATTACTTCCATCATCATTTGACGCATGTCATTTAACTGAACATTTTCCTTTTCACCTTTATGTTCAACTATTTCTTCGTCCTTCTCCCCCCCACCCTGCTGTTATTTTCCCGGTGGTGTTCTGTACATTTTTGGATTTTTTAGGCTGGATCCTGCTTCTAATTTATCTTCGCTACTTCCTCTCTCCGCCCTATCCCTCTTCCTGTTAATGAATGGCTCTATTGAGCCAAAACTCTCCGCCCTTAATCTCTCCCTTTCTACCGGTTTTTTGTACTGTCCTCTCTTTTTTGACTCAAGTTTCGGCGTACTGAACACTTCCTCGTCCGAATCCCTTTCTTATTTGCTATCGCTGTCCCCTTTACCCATCAAGTCGATTCGCAGAGCCCTCTGTCTGTAATCCCATACGTAACTCTCGTTAACCGTATTTGCACTGCGCTACCCCACCCTGCTACCGTACCTTCTTCCGTGCTTCTCTCTACCTTTCCCTCCCTGCCACCGCCACTTGTCTGTACTTGTCTCCCTACCCTGCTTCTGACGCCAAGCAACCTAACCGCCCAGCCTACACAAATCAGTCTCAATCTCTCAAACTATCACCAACCTCTTCACTTCTATTAAACTCTACAAACACGCTCACACTACCAAAACCCTCAATCACACTTCTGCTATCAACTCACCTCAAATTACACTTCAAATTCACTAAAATTCGCACTGCACAATCACCGCCAACCTAACACTTTCATGCCGGAAACGGAAGTCAATTGAGCAACTTTAAGATATATTTAAAAGTACACTGTTAAAAATAATGTTAAATTTAATATACCCATGTGTATTAAAATTAATATATGAAGCATATATAATCGCCATTAAGAGCGTGTATATTAAATTTCATATACATTCATGTTAATCACTTACAAGAAAAATCATATCATTCTACTTTACACAAATTCAAAATAAGTTTAGCAGTCATTTTCGTTCCTAAATAATAAAACATGATACCTTCTTCCTATTAACCAAAAATAAAATTGGATTTCAAGTGAAAAAGTTCAATTAAGCAAATAAAGAACAGAGCTAACCTACAATCAACTGTATTCGCATTACATTTGTACCATTTAGAGCGAATTTAGGAAAAGTTCCACCCCTACATTGCACTTTCATTATAAATAAGAATTAAGTCGACGAACTCTAGATTATTAATTTAACTGACAATAGTTGAAAATATTTGAAGAAATGAAAGGACTTTGAGTTTTCACGCAAACTGATATAACGACCTTTATATTAAATTTAATACACATGTATATTAAATTTACTACACCAATGTATGTTACAATTCAGTAGCGGTAGTGTATATTTGCTTCACACACATGTATATTAAATCTCATACAGATTTTTCTAACAGTGTATTCAAAAGATTCCAAAATAATTTTTGACTACAGAAGATTTAAAACAAATTAAAACAAAATATAGATTTTTAAAGATTTCGAACAGCCAGTTTAAAAAACTCTTTAAGATTTCCAAGAAAAAAAAATCAGAAATAAGTTGTAAGAATAGTTAAATTTTTAACCAATAAACAACGAATTTTCAAAAAAGGTCCAATCTTCAATCAAAAGATGAATTTTTAACCTATAAAACAATGATCAACTAAAAAAACAACAAATTTGAAAAAAATTCATATATTTCAATTTTCAACCAAATAGTTGAATTTAAAACTAAAAAAGATCAATTATTTTGAAGCAAAAATAAAATAGTTAAATTTTTAATTATATAGCAACGAATTTTCAAAAATGTGTACATTTTAATCAGAAAAATAAATTGTTTAAAAAATAGTAGTTGAATTTCCGATACAAATGATGAAATTTCAAACAAGAAGATTTATTTTCCACCAAAAAACAATGAATTTAAAGAATATATAGTTGAATTTTCAACAATAACAAAAAATACTTTTCAATAACATTTTTCTAATTTTGCACCATTTTTCGCCGCCATGTACTAAAATATTCCTTAAGACTTCTACTTTTCTTAATTAAGAAAATTTTCAGAGAATATTTTTTAAAAATTTCAAAACATTAAAAAGATTTCCAAAATTACCAACTAAGAATCTGGAAGATTTAACGGCAATTTTTGTAATGCTGCAGAATTTTCTCAAAAAACCCACACTTATATTGTTGTCAATTTTTTCTAACTTTGTACTATCAGAATGAAGATACCTTTTTTGTTTTATGCGGGCTAAATAACTTTTGTGGCCAGGTGATATTTTTTTTCATAAAATAGAATTTTCGCAATTTTGTTGCAAACAACAACAGATACGAAAAAATGATGACAAAATAGTTTGCGCCGTTAAAAAAGTTATACAAAAAGTTCCTTTACTCATTTATGATATCTTGTACCGTTTCTGAGAGAAAACAAAATTAGGTAAATTACATAAAAAAGATAAATTTTCTACTTGAAAGGACAAATTTTCAACTAAAATTATTAATCTTTGACCAAAAAATGGCCTTTTGATAAAATAGTTTAACTTTTAGCCAAGCAGTTTAATTGTCAACCAAAAAGTTGAATCCTGAACCAAAAAGTTATATTTTTAACCAAGAAGATTAAGTTTTTGCCAAAAAAGTTAAATTTTCAACAAAATGGCTATATTTTCAACCAAAAAGATGACATTTCAACTCAAATGATGAAGCTTTAACCAAACAAGTAAATTTTTAACAAAATAGTTTAACCTTTAACCAAGTTATTAAATTCGCAAAAAAGACGAATTAGCAACGAAAAATGTAATAGTTGATGTTTTTAATTTTAATTCAAAAAGATTTTAATTCATAGAAAAGGATGAATGTCCAACAAAATATTTGAATCATCAGCCAAAAATGATTTTAATTTTAAACCAAACATTTGCAGTTTTAATAAAAAATGATGAAATTTCTATTAATAGAGATGAATTCTTGAACCAAAGAGACGAATGTTCAACAAGATGGTTAAATATGAAAACTAACAACGTTGTTCAGTCCAGAATAAGGAAAGTTTGTAGGCACATTATAATTTAAAGGAAAAAATATTTTATAATGCAAAATACAAATTTTAAATAACTATGTATGTTTTTATTTTCTAAGTGCACTTGCTTTAAGGTTATATAAATATAATTTTCCTAGGTTTCTCGAGAAAATTCAAAAAGATGTTTGAAGATTATTATTTATAAGATTATTATAATATTTATGAAGATATGTCGAAAAAGTATCTAGAAAATTTCGAAGACATTTTGTTTAAAGGACTTTGCGAAATTTTAAGATAAATTTTAATAGTTTAAAATATATTTAAGACTTTTTGACGCTTGTAAAAAATTCAAGAATATTTGATAAATGTACGAAAATCATTTAAAGTTTTAAAATATGTATAATCTCTTCAAAAATCCATGAATTCATAATCTTTCAAACTTAATCGAGTTATTCCTAAAATTCTTTTTAAATCTTCTGGATTCATGTTTGACAATTTTGGAAATATTTTGTAATGTTTCGAAATCGTTTTAAATATTCTCTTGAAATAATTTTAAAAAATTAAGTCACTTTAAATATTTTTTGAAATTTTTTAAAAACTTCTAAACATCTTTTAAAATGATTCGAATTTTTCCTGAAAATTTGAGAACATTCTGCAAAATTACAAAAATTGCCGTTCAATCTTCCAGATTCTTTGTTGATAGGGTAGGGTGGGGCAAGATGAGCATAGTTGTCTTTTTCACGTCAGTATTTAAAATCTGCTAATTCATTCCTTGAAAGTAAGTCGTTATATATATTCTAGGAACATTTTTGATTATAATTTTTCCCAAATAAACGTAAATAAATAAGTATATGCGGAATTGGAAACGAAAATAAGAAAGTAGTGAGCTTGATTCATACCGCCCCATGCCTGGGGCGGGATGGGCCACTTAATTAGATGGTTTATTATATATTGTTTATATTTCAGATCAATCTTCAATCAAAAGATGAATTTTTAACCTATAAAACAATGTACCGTAACTAACTCTTCAAACAGTGAATAGAAAAACGATTTATATCTACATATCTTTCAATAATTGTATTACAGAAATAAATATTACAATTTTTCGACTTACCCGTGTACATTGTCTCAGTAAAAGTTAAATTCTACATCAAGAATACTCCTAAATACTAGACTGGTCTATTACATGACGATGAATTTCATATATACTGGGGTTTTAAGCCGTGTTTTTATACGTTTGCCGTATTTTTCAACTATAACAATGTTTTTCTCATTTTTATAGCTTCATATAACTTCATATTCTCGACCAGTGTTTCTGTTGCGCCCTCGAGGCCTGACATAGTTCTCCTGGATTTCGATAAACGTACCATATTCGTTATCAAATTTTCGGCACCAGCTGACAAGAAAGTCATAGCCATCGGTGCTCTTGGAATTGCCAAGGTTTCACTGGTTAAGAGCCTGAAAAGCATTCCTGCGTGTGAACCAAATGCTAAGACACTTGCGGGGAAAATGAAGAAGGCAGTGGTCCTTGGGTCGCTCCGTGTCCTTAGGGTGCACGACACTTTTGCCGGATCGTCGTATTGAATTCGTCGCAGACTGTAACCACCTATCTCACAGTCGTAAGACGTGGTTACAGCTCAAATCTTACCGCGATTTCGCTGGGAGCGGTTTCGGTTTCGATTTCTTTAGAATCGAACCGAAGGGCCTATGACAAAGCCACTGAGCGCGTCCTCGGGTTGCATATAGAGTATCCCTGTACCAAGGGTTTCGGCTGAATACGGTTATAATTATTAATAAGCAGTCGTGGAAAATTGTCCAGGGATGTTCCCGAAGGAATAACCCCTAAGCGAAGGCGTAACAACCGTGCCGAAAACTGAATGGCACCTAGGCGAGGTGTTTTAAACGATGTCTCTGGGATACCGGGCGAACTCTCAGAGTACGCAGCCTCATCCTTGCATGCGGGGCTTTACAGGGACGGACAAAAGCTTTCCCCAGCTGCTCCTCGGAACAACAATAACACCATCAAACCACCAAAAAGTTGTAGATGCTGTTCAAAACGATCGAACGCGTAGAGCACACGACAATCGTTCGGCAAACAGTGGCGATCACCCTAGAGGCACCCTAGGCACCTTATGGGGCGTATGCACACTCTGTGGTGCCAGAAACATCCAGAGCTTCGCACGTTTCGCATCAGGCTTTGCGAAATCAACACGCCTACCTCTTGAAAAATGGATATGTACGCGGAGCGCTTCCCCAACCGCTGCGTGAACAATCTGGAGACGAAGATGAGGAAGCGACATTAAGACCAACCGAGGAAAGCAGACACTGTCTGAGAGATAATAGCGATTTCAGGACAAAGAGGAACATTTACATACAGGTTCCTCCTAAGCCCCAAGATCTGGCTAAAATTGTCAATTGTTCAGTTTATGGTGCGGCGAGAGCATTGGCTGATTCAAATCGAAGGCGGAAACCGACGATGGATCAAAAAACGCTTGTATAGACTAAACAAGAAGATTAGATGGGCAAGACCGCATGCGTCTCGTATTCAGTGTGTGATTCATTACATAACATTTAGTAGGCCGTTCACGGAAAGGGTTCGAAAGTTTGCTCAAGAACTGAGGACCTTCAATCATACACTGAACAAGTCAAAGCTGCTGACAATCAAACAGCACATTGTTAACATAATACGGGTGTTATCTGACGCAAGGAAGAGAATACAGAAGAGGGAGAGATGGATCAGGGAGAATCAACAGTTTCTCGCTGACCCATGTCGCCCCTTCAGTGATCACCTTGTTTCTATCAAAAATCCACCCAAGCCCAATGAGGTAGAGACTTTTTCGCGAGAGGTATACAAGTTGCCGAAAACACTGGAGTTGAAAGAAGATATGGATAATATCATCCGCTCCAAGGAGTTTTGCGACAACCTCATAACATCGGAGGAGAAATGTCCTTCAATCGCGGCCGAAGAGTTGAAAAAAGCACTTACAGGCACGAAGAACTTTTCCGCTGCAAGACCAGCTGGTATCAAGGACTTCTAGCAGAAGAAGTTTACTTCTACACACCATCATTTGGCCCGCATATTCACCTCGTATCCAAAGTCGTAAACGGCCATTCCGCAGTGGCTGGTATTACGACGCACTATACTCCTACCGGAAAAACGCAACTTGTGCAACCCAGAGAATTACAGGCCACTAACTTGTTTTAACACATAAGATCTTTACGGCTATCCTGAACAACAGGATTTTCTGAAGAATTGAGCCTGTTTGGCGAGAGATGTACGAACAGCGTGGCTCAAAAAAAGGTGTAGCAGGATGTCGAGAGAACCTGCTCATTTACAGGTGGGTCTGTAAAGATGCTGCAGCCCATCAGCGCGCCCTGTCAATGGCCTGGATTGACTACCGGAAAGCTTTCGATTCAACATCTCATAGACTTATCATCTGTCTGTTGGGAAGCTTGAAGGTGCATGTACTCATAGGGTACTCGTAGGGTACACAGGAGAGATTGGGATGGACTTTGGATTGGATGAATGTGCCAAAATTCATCTAAAGACAGGAAAGATTGTTGGCGTTCCCAAGGACCCCGAGCTTGTGGATATAAGTGTTATTAGACATCTTAACACTGGGGAGGAGAAGGAAAAGGAGAAGGAAATGCCGCCAAGGAGAAGGAAAAGGTGGAGAGGTATCAAGACCTTAAAAGGGAATTGGAACGAGTGTACCCTAAATATTCGGTTAAATTAATTGTCCTTGTGTTCGGTCCTCTCGGAGGTGCGAAACTATCACTGGTTCGTAACCTTGAAGCCATTCCCGCGTGCCAAAAATATGCCAAGATACTTGCGAGATGGATCATTTTGAAAGAGGTTTGTAAAGTATAATTTTTCATCCATAAAACAGATTATGTGAAAACTATATAAACATTGAAAATTCCAGAGTGCAACAAAAGTAAGTGCTGAATCTGAATCTCTAATTTCTTCATAACCAAATTGTTTTGGGTACAGCTCACATCGTTGCAAATGGAAGAAGTCCTCTCGCCAAAATATTCTGGAAACACGAGACCCTTGGCCTAAATTTTAACATCAGATGTGAGGAAAGTGCATACCTCTATCTAGATGCGTCACTTCTAAAACCCAAGTAAAGAAATCAGAGGTTAAAAAGTTCCGCCAACAGCTTCTGGACAAGAAAATGTACGGAAACTTGCACAGAAATGTAGAAGATAAGCCCTTGTCGAAGGAGCAAACTTTTGCTTTCCCCAGATCATCAAGACCTAATTCAGGTACAGAGAGTTTCATTTTCGTGTGCCAGGACGGTGTCATTCCCACCTTAGTATAACGTGAACGCATTTTACTCAGGTAGGAACGACATAATGTCTCTACATACATAATGCGGCCCCTAAGAGTGCTTTACTACCATCTTTGCCGCGCTCAGGGTGTTGGTTGCGACCATGCCTTGCCGAAACTCCGAGGGAGATGAGTCAATTGTCCAAAACGAGAAGAACGGCCTGTTGTTGTGATTCCGTTGTCCCCTGTGGCTACCCATCTAATGGACTTAAGACGTGGCCGTAGATGTAATTTCCATAGATGCTCCCAGTGGGACCCTGCGGTGGTTGTGTAAGCTGTTTTTAAATTTTATTTTGGAACTCTACAATGACGCATAGTGTCTGGTATGCTACGCACTACTTATTTATTAGTGTGGTACGCACTAAACTAGCGTATTACATGTCGTCCGATAAACTTTCGACTTATTACAATATTTTTAATATTTGTATTGAAATGCGTATAGACAACAGTTCACGCGTAATAACATTTGCCACACAAGTATTGCAATTTCATCGTGGTAAGCCATAAAATTCCAAACTTTTCAACAGTGTAACTTTATTGAGTACTCTAATTTTGCATTCTACATCCTTTTTTTTTTAGAAAATACAAAACTTATTTTAAATATTATTATATCATGTATTTACAGTTGCAGCGCGGCTTGTGAGGAAGCGGACTGCAAGTGGTACAATTAATATATTTTCTTCGACGAGGTAGGACGGGATCCACCTTAGGCACCAATCTCTTTTATTGTCTTCGATTAATTAGATGAGGCCATTGGCGATAACCATGGGAAACATGAGCAGACATTTTTAACTTAATATTTCCACTGTAAATCTGTACATAACATAAATATAACCTAAAACCTGCACGACGATGCATAATTTTATCTATCCTACTGTTTATAATCCTTCCACAATGAATAATGCAGTTACATTGTTATGTGCATTATATGTGTCATAACACAATCCTCAAGGTACGGCACCACTTTTTCGATCGTCTTTCACGAGATTCTCACGTTTTTGTGAACTAAGGTTTAAATAGTGATGTGCAAAATAATTCGGCTTGATTTAGAACCCACATCTGGACGTGAGTCATGAGTCGAATTTTTCGACACCGACTTAAGCTTTGATCGAATTGAAAAAATCCGAATCGACTCATCGCTTTAAAAAGTCCGAAAAATCAGAGAGGCAATAACTTCGAATATCCTGAAAAATTGTCCTTTTTCCGAAGTATAAGAAGAAAAAATATGCACCGAATATTTCCAGCTTTATAGAATTTAGTTGTACTGCGTGGGTCATCATAAGGGTAGATAAACTTCTAGTATTTTTCAAAATTGTTCAAGTTCCTATTTATAAGATTGACAAACATTCAAGGAGTTTACAACTTTATAAACATTATCACCCCTATTTCTCTTGGAATAACTTTTTGTTTTTTGAATATCGCGCCAGAAGTCTATTTTTTCGGCTGCTTTGGAGATGCGATATTTAAGGAATTTAACATATTTAGCGCAATTCTTAACGATCCTCAGCGAGTTTCGGCCTAAAATATGGATTTGAACTTCCAAGAGGAAAAATAATTGTCCCCCCATATTCATTCCTTGAGCTATCATTACGAATTGATTTTTTCATGTGAGTTTTCTAGGTTGCATTACCCCCTGCATGAGCCTTAAAGTACTAGTAGACCTATATTAGCGGGAATTGTACGGACATTTTTTCGGTGCTAGAAATGTACAGGATTTTTTTCTGACGCGGGAATTTGTTCGGTTCCTAGTGTAAGTTAATTCTGTGGGGAGCAATTTTTCAATTTTCAAATGTCGCACGCTTTTAAGCTGTTTATGCGTTCATAAACAAACTAGAATGCCATTTTTAGAATTGATATTCCGATCTATTCTGATGTTTTCTTAAATGGCCGAATGGTGATCCACTGATCCATCCAGATCAGTCCAGTTATCTGGTCGAAAAAATGGTGCGAATCCGGTAATTTTTGGCGGAGTCATTTTTTTTCTCTTAAATACTTCATTTGGGGGTGCATAATAAGGGGTCAGGTTCTGTGCACAGAATACTGTCCCGGAACACAGAAATTTTTTTTGTTAAAAGGTGCAAAATATCACATGTCAGTGGATTGTTGCTTTCCTGTGCATTTTAAGGATAAAAGTGTTCTTATCAAAATTAAAGTAGGTAAAATTCTACGTAAAACTAAAAAAAAAGTTGTTCTGCCACCAATATTCTAGGAGTTACGGCGTTTCAAAGAACCCCGATTTGTTTAATTTTTTGCCAAAAATCACATGTTTTTTTTGTTTCTCTGTAGCTCGGATCCTGATCGTCAGATCTAAAAATGGTCAACAGATGAATTAAAGTAGACATCAACACCTGTAATTAAAAAAAAACATTGTTCTAACTACAATAGATCGCGAGTTAGCACCTGCCGAAGGTGACCCATTTCGACGTGAATTTACAGGTAAATGCCCAGAGTTAAGTTTTTTGTAAATAGATCATTTCGGGGTTGTCACAAAAAAAAGTTCCCAGAGAATGAATATAATAGGACTAAATTCTGCGTAATTAAAAAAAAATGTTCGTACCCCCAATAGGTCACGAGTAATGACCTTCCAAATATACCGGTTTTTTGTGCTTTTTTAACCGAAAATCCGAAAGTCGTGTTTTTTGGAAATTACTCGATTTATGGATGTCACACGAGAATGTTCTACGGACATAAATGAAAAAGGACTTTATTCTGCGTAAGTTCTAAAAAAATCATTTTCCTACCCCTAATAGGTCACCTTGCAAATTTTTCCCTTAATCAGTTGGGTGACTAAATCGCACCGCGGAACAAAACTACAACCATTTTCTTCACATATATGCTTTTAACTCAAGTAATAGTGATCAATTAATTATTTAATTATCAAATTAATAATAATTAACTACTTGCAATTAATAAATTATTGCTTAAATAAATAAATTTCCATCACCCATAAAATATGCATTTTTTCGGCATTTTGTAACAGAATAAGTTACAATAAGTAAGGACTCGGTGCGACCCTGCACGAAAGGGTTGTCGGGCCGCGTCCGAATCGAGGCGAAGGCCCCCGAGGGGTCCCGAGGCTTCGGCGACTTGCGTGCCGTCGCCGGGCAGTTTAGTCTTGGCTCGTTCGCCTTCCGAAACACTTATATTAAAGGGTGCTAGTGTCTCGTGCTCTCAATACGTCTCTTCGCCACGTCCTGATTGTTTCACGAATCGTCGGGAATCTGGAAACCGCTGAGGTTCTAATCGCTTCCTGGTTACGGAACTACTTCGCTTCACCGTCCACACAGGACCAACTTTGGGGTTGCCAGCTCTCCGCCACGGACTGGCTGTCCACGAACTGTAAGTGGTAATAAATGCCTCTTTATTTAATTACCGAGTTTGTTTCAATGTGTTCATTCCCTTTCTCTCGGCGTCCTTTTTCCCTTATCCCTCCCCGGTAAGCACCCCCGCAATAATTTTTTACTGAAGTTTCTATAAGGGACGCTTATTATAGATCAAAAATGAATGTTTAATCATTTTTAATCAATAAATAAATAATTGTTTAAATAAATAAATTTTCATCACCCATCAAGTGTTCATTTTTTGGCAAGTAGAAATTATTATTAATAATTGTTCAATATGTATAAGTCTCGACCTCTAAGAATATGTATCCAATGAGTCACTTTTTGTAAGGTCAATAGAATAAAGAGACAATAAGTATTTTCCAATTAATACTATACCTTATAATCATAAAACTGGCATTGTCACTGGCCTATTTTTTAGAATGTTTCGCATCTCGGACATTGCTTTTAGAACTAAAAATATTAATCTAATTAAAAAAACTCTAATTAACAATGGCTACCCTAAATCTCTCATTGATCTCTGTTTAAAAAATGAAACTAATAAGTTTTACAATTTTGAATCTTTTCAAACTCAAAAGAATGGTAATAATTCAAAAAAGTACAAAGATTTTACTGTCTGTCCATATATTAAAAACCTTTCGGAAAAAATTCAACACATCTTAATTTCTTATAATGTAAAAACCATCTATAAACCTATTAATAGTTTTTCCAAATTTTTTAATAACCTAAAAGATCCATTTACCTAAAGGTAAATTATCTGGTGTAGTTTATAAATATGATTGTAAGGATTGTGATTCTTCATACATTGGCGAAACAGGGAGATGCATTGAAACTCGTACACGCGAACATAAAAACTCTATTAGAAATCCGGGCACTTCTAATCACACTGCTCTCTCAGAACATTTTTTAGAACTTGGCCACAATTTTGATTTTGATAATCTTA
>CAKNWW010190730.1:0-10455 GCA_932074435.1 Andricus kollari
AGCGAAGAAAAAAAGTCTTTGCTGTTCGCCCAATATAATTCATGATTATAAATATAATTTATAACCATGAATATAATTTACTGCACATCAAAGCGGCCGCAGCAAGTATCCAGGACCACAAAGCGAATTCCCAGAGACAGCTAACACTGAGCGTCACTGCTATCGTACTTTCGTTTTCGATTATCGTTCGGCCATCTTCGTGTGAATATTGATATTTACTTTTATTATTAAATTTAAGTAGTATGTTTATATAATACTATGAGTTGTTATTATAATATTATCAATCATTAATAATCAATGGAAATGTTTAAAAAACTTTAAAATATTGTCTTGAAACACAAAAAAATGAAATTTTATTATGTACCTATAGACTGAAAATGAACTATTCATAAAATTCCATCAAACGGAATTTTAAATACAAATCTGTTTCTTGAAAAAATTGGAATGCTCAGTATTCATCATATATTAAATTTTATAGTAAAATGAGGTTTTCCCATCACCTGCAAGTTGATTTCAGAGCAATTTCAGGTCTTAAACCGATCGATATATCCCCTATTGTACCCTATATTCTATAAAAATTATAACTTTATAAAAATTATTATTAGATTGAAGCGTCCAAGAGTTGCACGCACACTGAAAAAATTTTTTATGTGTATCACCTAGAATTCTTGCTATCCCAGCTAGAAAGTATCGCTGGATTTCGTCTTCCTAAATAGTTAGCTGTATTGAACAGATTTTCTTGCAGCAAAGTATAGGTACAGTACTTAGAAAACTTAGCTGTCACGAGCAAACCAATTATAGGAGATACGATGTTTAAGCATGACTGCTAGAATGTTTAGCAAATTGTGATAGACTTATCTCCCATATTTTCTGTCTGCAGGAGATAGACGTTTTTTATATCTTAGCTATTTAGTTTGCAGTCCTACCTAGACTTTATTGGAAATTCAGCTATATCTCCCCAGCAATATATTTCTAGCTACAATAGCTATACCATTTTTTCAGTGCAGGATCCTTAGAACATAGTTCGGAATCTCTAAGTAGGAAACCATCAATTGTCGGTAGCTGCTAGAAAGAGGTTAAGAAGCCAATTGTTAAATCAGTCGGACATAACAACTAGCCAGGCGAAGATTCCAAAGAGGCCCCATTCTGATAGCAGCACACGAAATTAAACCAAGTAACAGATGAAAATGCGGCTGAGAGGTCCAGCAAGGTCTTATAGCCAGGCCCTTCAAAGTCACCTGAAAGTGGCCATAGTCGCCGAAGGGTTCCCAATCAGCAAACTCAATGACGACCAAGTCAAGGCAATTTTAGCGGTATTAGAGAAGAAAATTGATGTGGAAAGAAAGACCTATAGAAGTCATCACAAGATTTGAAGATTGCCGCTTCAAAAATTATGCTTTTATCATAACCTGTTCGGACGAAGTGTCCAGAACTTGGCCTATTGAAGCTGTTGGCGGATTACAAGCTTGGGCGGGAGCTAAGATCAAAGTGATCGATAGCAAAGACATCCCAAGGCTAGTAAAGCTGCTGGCTTGGATTCCTGTCGTATCAGTGGAACAAATAGCAGTACTCAAGAGGATAGCAATTAAAAATCCGACCATAAAAATGAGAGGATGTAAGGTTAATTATGTCTTCGTGGGTAGTCAACCGAAAGAAATGTCTCTGATTTTATTTATGAAATAAAATTAGAAAATATTTCTTCTATTATTATAGACGTCCGCAATTAATGTAATCAACCTGAAATGCAGGGAGACTAGACAAGCCTAACAGCCAGTCCAAACCTCCCCTAAGGTTCAAGCTGGAATCCTATGGACCAGCACTTGAATGTGTTAAAGTGATTTATTTGATTTTGAATGAAAATAAACCAACTCGCTTCTAATTCAGGACTAAAAGAGTGGTCTCGACTTTTATGTATTCAATAATGCTCTGGGACAGTTCTCTAGTTAGAATAATTTTATTAAATTTAAATAATTAATGTCTAGTTTTGATTATGTCTAGTTTTCATTATTCATCTAAGGGTGTTTCTGATTTGATGTGCATTACATATAATTAGAACTACCCTAAATTCACGACACACTGGTGCCTCCCTTCGTTTCCGATTCAGTGGTCGAGCACGAAAGTCGGGCCCCTACCGGAACCAGCATATTTTCTCCTGCATTTCGTGGCGGTAACGTACCTTATCATCAAAAAGTATCCGGAATTCCCCCATAAAACGAAAACAGTTCAATTATTCATCGATGTTCATTTTATTCCCTTCGAAGTAATCTCCATTTCAAGCAATACACATATTTCAACACTTCCTCCAATCTTGAAAACAATGTTCATAGGCCGATTTTGGAATCGCCTTCAGCTCCTTCTGCGACTTTTCCTTTATCGCCCCAATCGTCTCAAAACACTTTCCGCGAAGTGGTAACTTGAGTCATGGGAATAGGAAAAAGTCACAAGGACCCATGTCAGATGAATACGGAAAATGCTGAACGGTATGAACGTTGTTTTTGGTCAAATAGTCGCGTACAAGACAAGATGTGTGAGCCAGTGGGGCTCGCACTCTCGGCACAAGCCGCGCTTCAACTCGTCTCATGCCCAAAACATCGTGCATAACGCTCTGCACCGATCCGAACGTGATATCAAGATCGGCTGCTATCTCCCTGATGCTCACACGACGATCTTTGAGGACAATTTTCTTAACTTTTTCGATGTTTTCGTCGGTCACAGCGGTGGATGGACGACCGGAACAAGGCAAATCATCAACCCCGGTACGTCCCGCTTTAAGCTCTTTTTACCATTCGTACGCTTGTGTTTTCGACATAACAAACATAACAAACAATGACTTGTTTACAAAGCTATCACGCACAAACTACCGACAGATGGCGCTCAAACAGGTACTTTTTGATCATAAGGTAGGTTTGTCCCTGTGCGCCAGCGCAGAGTTAAACTTCATGTTCGGCACAACCCTGTCCTTTGAAGTTATCTCTTCCCGGACCCCTTTGGAGCACACAGGGGTTAACGGAATCTTGGGACAAGTCGCCATAGAGTCTCTGAGTTTATAGGGACCTATTGAAATGAAACATATTTAAAACTGACTATTAATCTGACTTAAGTATGAATAGCGTACAAAATGTCTGACTGAAAACTGAAAAAGAAGCTTAAACCTAGAGGGGGAAACAAGTCAAAGGGGGCCAAGTGCAACCCACAGGAGAAATAGTTAACATTCCTGTGAACACCCGGTTTGCAGATACCCCACCCCAGAGAGAAGAAGGTATCTATCTTCACGGAAATCGAGAGTCCCTACGAATATGACGGCCTATTCAACACCTTACTGAACAATGCCCAACAAAATCTGGATCGAAAAAAGGTACATAGTAACGAAGTAGAATCGAAAGTAGAGACTATGACCCTTTCCCCTGATAACGAAGTAGACATCGAAAAGGAAATCTGGAAAGAAATTGCTCAAAGGGACATAGAAGACTACTCTAAATTTCTTTCAGAGTCAGAAAAAAAAATTGAATTGCCGTTTTCCATAAGAGTTAGAAATGCCTCATTCCAGTCAAAGTTTAAATGGAAGCAAACAAAAATTGTTGAAACTATTAACAACAAATTGAATCGTTAAAAAAAAAGACGTGTTAATTATTTGTGGGAACCACACAAGCCGAGCCATTCTCCTAAGCGAAATTCGAACTTTGCCTTTTTTTGAACCATCCTATTGTACATATATACATATGTTATGAACTAGCTTTTATTATGAATTAATTAATTCTGTATTTAAATTTGGGAATGACTTGGTAGAGTACCACAAGAACTCGCTGGAAAGTCGGAGGTACGACAGCCCAAGCTAACAGAAGCATGATTCTAGTTTAATCGGAAAAGGGCCGAAGTAACGGGCGAGGGCGAGCGAGAGAGAGAGAGCAAATAATCCGTTCCCAAACACAATTAATGTTTACAGACATTGTTGGATGAATCTTTCTGGATTCCCTGGACCCCTCTCAGTAGGGGAGACCAACACACACCAAGTCTTCTGACTTACCAGTCCTTTGTATTCACTAAATTGGCGAATTCACGTATCTCCGGGTGCATAAAGCAATTTTAATTTTCACTACATTATCGATTCGGTGAAAAACCCGTTCTATTGCGTACTTGAAATTTTATTTTCGGAAGGCAATCGCGAAGTGACGCGCGGGTAAAAGACGAGACGGAGCATGGAACGCGGGGGTTCCGATCGCGTACCTGACTTCCGAAGTCGGTCAAAAGTTGGCGTTGAATACTAAAGTTGTCGGCACGTGATTTGCCTCGTCCATCAAAGTATGTATGCTTTTGGTAGGGTTTTTAGCTGAGTCCGCACCTCGAGCGTGAGACCTCCGTCCCGGCCGGATGCACTCCGCGTGACCACTAATTGCTGATTTTTGAAAATTGTTGCAACTAAAGACATTTGTAAGGCACACGTGCACTGTTGCTATGCATGCAGCTCACTTAGATTATTAATTTAATATTCTGAATCAAAATCCTATACCTAATGAAGAGTATAGGTCTTTTAAGATTTAAATGTTTATTGTTGCAAATTCTGTTTATAATGATTTTCAAGAAGAATGAAACCCATATTATTAACTTAATGATTTCGATTTTTATTTCACTCTTGCTAATAAAAATTTAAATATTTTGATGCAATCCACTCTGAGTCAATCTATTGGCTTTGTGATCAATTAATTTTCAACTTCTTCATTTATTATTTCTTATCAATGAATAAATAAAGTTGTTGCCGTTATTGTTCGGTTACAATTTACTTTATTCATTACTCTGAACCATCTAGCTTCCTATTCTGAATACAATCTGGATTCGACCAATTGATTCAAATATTCTATATCGATTTTACTCTATCGTTAAAGCCTGAAGATTGTTATTATAATTTATTAATAATTTTTTGAGCTTGTTTAGTTTTTAAGTTCGTGAGTGGGATAGTTCGTTCAAAATTAAGAAAATTATCTATATAACTTTTTGGTTTTTAATAACAATTGATTTTGTTATATAACTTTTAGTGGTAGCACGGATCGCTATGAGTATCCGGAGGATATGATTAGAAGGAGGTTCACCCTCGACGTGTTTCTTTTGCCTGCGTGTGGGTGGTGTTGATGATAGTCGGTGTTCCCGTACGCTTTGCTATGGCTTTGACTCTTCTCTATAATTCTCACTCACTCGGTACACGGTCCAGTGATTGCTAGATAGTATAGGTACATGCTGTAAGCTAAAACGGAGAGACAATCTACCTGGACACAAGATGGATTATTTATATTGAACATATGCACCGCTGATCTCGCTTCTGTTAATAGGTGAAACCCATTATCAGCGATGTCTACCGCAACACATAAGTAATGCCTTCAATACAAAATATTTTACACAAGTTTTATAAAAAAACTGTCGAGCCTACTCAATGTGAAACTACGACAGTAGGATTATCAACATCACACTGTGTAAAAGAATCTGCTTCGTTTATTTTACGTATCAGGTCATCAAGAACAATTGCCCTTTATGTGCAAGGCTCCACCCTGCGAGCATCCTCTTGTTACTCTCGCTCTCAATTACTTACTATAGAGTTAGGTTTAGACGATCTTGTTATTCAACATGATTACAGCCACAGTGGTGATAACATCATGCTTTTCAACAGAATTTAACATGGATTTAAATGTTACTAAATGGGATTTTACTAAAAGTACCCTCATATATAATGCTGCTATCGTTACTTGGCCTACCTATGATGGTCTTTCGATGTAGGAGGTGGACGCAAGAAGAGTGTCAATTGTAGATTTCCTTTCTGGGCGGAAAATCGATTACCATGAAGGGTAAGCATTCTACAAAGTAGACCCATTGAAAGGGCTAAACAACCCTCAATTATTTCAGCTTCAAATGGGTCAAAATGTTTGACGTCTCACTTAATTTTCGAATTTGCGACTATTCGGCCAGCTACCCTCTGATCACCACAAGTGGCTCTGTGCTTGGTCTACTTGAGAAGTTCGGTTCAGCGACCCTCTTCTTCAGACGAGTGCTCAGATACATGGAAATTCACCTTCATGAGGTGCTCGAAGATTTCGTTAGCAGTTTCAGTTATACAGTCCTATAGCAATGTCAGAGCCTTCAAATGACACGGTGAACTCTTTCTGAAGGTTTTTGGAAGTCTGGAAGTATCAGGTATATTATCAATTCCTCGTCATGAATTCCTCTTGGCTGGTTATACCAGAGATGAGGTGGGAGATTGCGCATGCCGTGTATTTGATTTCTACTGACTTACCGCAGCGCGCCCTGTCTGCCTTAACCTTCCCAGAACTAAAATTAAAGCTCCAAAAGCGCGCCCTATCTGCCTAATTGTTTGCGTTCGGGAACTAAAATGAAGAGTGGCTTACCTGCCAGCCGCCTGCTACTCACTTGGTTAAACAGGGTACAATTTGATAAAGTCGGCAGAGAAGATCGGAATTGGTAACACTGATATGATAAAAACCAGAGGTAAAAACAACGGGTTGGAAAATTTTAAAGATAAATTTATTTATTTTAATTAGAAAAAAAAGAAAAGCTGTCTAGTGTGAAATATTTTTTTGCTTAGTAGCATATATACCTCTTTCCTCATATGGTACAATTTGGAATTAAATGAATGATATTTCTAAATAATGAAATATAATTACAACTTGAATTCTTATTGTCTCGTGTATATATTTTTTAACTTTTGTGATAAATTTCTTCTATAAATAAATTATAATACAATTATAAAAATTAATTTAAATCAACTTTCATCTCAATTTTTTCTGGAATCGTAAAATAGAATTACGGCAACATTTATATGTTTAATATTTATTTTTCCTTATAAGGCCTATTAACGAACTGTCGATTATTACAAAATTTTCTGCAAGAGAAGTCATAGCACTATACATAATTAATCTAAAGGAAAATTCCGTAATACTAGACAGTGCCTATTAAGTCGATCTTTTAACAGTATCACGTTTACCTAAAAGTAAGGTTTAATTAGTTAGGCTTTGACTTCATTTTGGCTTATAAATTAAAAAAATATTTCTTTAAATCAAAGAAATAGTATCAAACAAATAATTTCATTAAAGCAATGAAGATGAAAAACATTATTATTTAAAATGAAGCGAATGTTCACTTTGAATTAAAACAAAAAAGTTCAAGAAACGATATCTTACATTAAAAAAGAAATTTTTCTGGATGTTGGAATTCTCATGCAGAATGCCCAATTATGTCCGATTCTCTGAAATTGTTATGTAACAAATTAAAAAAATAATTAAAACACTCAATCAGTAAAAATATACATTATATTATATTACTGAATTCCAAAACAAATCATATGAAAACTGCCAAGAATTATATTTTTCCTAGTAAAAGCATGAACGACCCCAAGATAAAGTATTTTGATAAGTTCTTTAAAAAGCTATTGCGAAAAAATGTTCAACTGCAATGTATTCTTATTATACAATATACAATTATTATGCATGATAAATTAAAAAAATGGTAGAAATTAGAACTCGAAAATAATTTCAACAAATTATGAAAGTAATCTTGCAGTCCGGATTTGTGAAAATTAAGCCACTAATTTACAATTAAATTGCACCAAAGTGAATTAGTAGCTCACTGATTTCATCAAATACTTTTCAAATATACAAATTAATTATTTGGAACATTTGTTTCATAAATAATTTGACTAATTTGAATTGTGGTGACGCCATTAAACAAGAAACATTTTTAGTTTAAAACTGAATTAAAATAGTCTCGTTTCTAGCTTCTAAATAATCTCAGAGATTTGTAATAGAGCTGAATAATTTTCATAACAAATAAATAATAAAATGACTTTATTTTAAAGTTTCTATTACCTATTCGTTGTTTATTATTAAAGTTTATTAATTTTTTTGTTAAACTGTAATGGATTCTTACGATTGTTAAACTGTAATGGATTCTTATGATTGTTAAAAAGGCTACTTCTTCGGAAGCGGCATTGGGCTCTCTCTATATAATCAATAAAGTATAAACAGGTATAAACCCTCCCAAATTTGTATTGCGACAAAGGCGTAAGCACATCGGTATCTTGAAAGGAGTTAGCATCTCGAGTAGGGAGGGACGGCCCCTTGCAAGACTTGACAAGTTTACGCCTGTGGCGTAGAACATATTTGGGGAGCCCATGCAGCTTTCGGAAAACTGTCTCATAACTGACCTGTGAAACAGTCAGGCCTGAGATTTTAAAAAGTAAAAACATTGGCGGGTAGTTTCCAGGTCCTAGAATTCAATTTGCTCAATTATTGTTACCAATTACCATAAAAAACTCGGTTTATTTTCCAGGAAAGTTACACGATACATTTTTTGATAGATTTAAAAGAAATTCTTATATTATGATTTCAAAACGCTGTATATGATTAACAGAAGTTGCACTTATCGAAGCGAGAAAATTCCAGCAAATTCAATATAAATGACCAGATTGTTTTTCTCATTATTAGAATGTAACTTTATCCAACAATGTACTTTAAATATTTTTTAAATATTTAAGAAACGTACAAAATACATTTTTAAGGTATCTCCGGATGAAGGTGGAATTAAATCTGTCTATCTGAATATGATTCGAATTTTTTACAAAATTTCATTTACCACGTTATTTTACTTCAAGGTTTAGAAAAATGTAACATTTATGTGTATAATGAAATTGAGAAAAATTCAATATCTGTAATACAAAATTGTATTTATTCAACCGAGACGTATGCACAACAGTATTTCAATTCATATTTGACAAAACATTATTTTTACAATAAATGAAAAATAGATTTCTTTCTAAATTATCTTTGCTTTAATTCAATTTAAATAATGGTTTTTGAGACCAAAAACTTATAACAAAGGAAATGAATATTATCAGTTTGTTTTTATAGTCATAGTTTTTATAGTCATAGTTTTTATAGACAATTTAAAAGAAATTGTCATTATTTTACAGAATTATACAAAATATTAGAAAAATTTGAGTCAGTTAAAATTTTTTCCATAAATTGGTCAAGTTGGAATTTAAAAATACCTACCCAGTTATTTAATTCACTAATTTTGTATTGGTTAAACAATACAATTCTTTAAATATTCGATTTCGCGAGTATGTCGTGAAATAAATGTGTTTTCTAAATATTATGAATTTTTAAATCAATAATAATAATAAAATAATTTCCCAATTTTTTCAATAATGCCTATTTCTTTAAGTACATAAAATACCTTTAAAGTGCTGAAAAACATTTTATTTCCACAAATTTTTGAAATATTTTAATATTTCGTCGCCCTAAAGTTATAGTACGCCATGTCCCTCAACTGTCAAAATAAGAAAATGAGGTTCAAAGTTTAAACATAATATACTCTACAAAAATGTTGTCAAATGTGGAAATAAGTTTATCGGTCAAAAATAATGCATGATCAAGAAAATATTAGCACAAATTTTAATACTATTATGAATGTATTTTAGATAATGTGGAAAATTGATTTTGGACATGGCGTAAATATGAGATTCAAAAAATTCATTTTTGCTCAGAATTATAGTACGCCATGTCCACAAAATATTTATAAATGAACTATTTATAATGAAATTCTTAAGTAAAAAGTTTAACAGAATGATAGTTTACATTATTCTGTTGTATTACATACCTCGAATTAAATGAATTATTCGAAAATTATTGACCGTTGAGTAATATTCCGATGGTTACTTTTAAGGTTAAATATACTTTTGAAAATTGTTATTTCTCAAATGGAACTTAGGTTATCCATATGAAATATGCACTACGAAGTTGGCATTTTTCCACTTATAGCAATGCAAAAAAGGACATGGCGTGATATAATTCTAACTTTTAATTAACGTTACTATTTTAATTGATAATTGTAGCAGCTGAGGAAATACATTTCAGGGAAAAGTGTATTAAAAAACAAAGTTCAACTCTTACCGAGCATAAACATCATAATAGTTCAAAAATTTCAAAAAGCGGACATGGCGTAGTATAACTCTAGGGCGACGATTTATAAGTAATAATTTGTTTACTGAAAATCGGGTGTGCGCTGTCAAAAAGCTGTAAGCGCCGAACAATAAATTTTCAATAAAAACAAATGCGTTTATGATTTGCCGTACAAAACTATTGTAGATTTAAAAATTAACTTTTAACACATTGTTAGCATTTTTAGTGAAGTTCTCTTTTATGCTAGCATTATTAAAAAGTACTCATATTTACATTAAAAAACACTTTTCAAAACGCCTTTTTAACTCTCTAATACACGTTGAAAATTTGAAATAGCGCTTACTTTGTTTTGCAGCATCTATGCTAAGCAGGTTTTGCGTGAAGAATGAGCTTTCAAAATAAATTAAGAGCCATTAAATACAATTTATTCACCTGGCGAGTAATCACATTATGTATAAAGTTTTAAATAATTATATAATGATTTAATTAACTTCTT